>ML675637.1:23055081-23117617 GCA_007922155.1 Mesoclemmys tuberculata
CTGCCCCCACCTCAACACCTCCCATCCCATGTTGTGTCCCCCACCCTGCTCCCCCCTGCCTCAACACCACTCCACCCCACCTGCCTGCCCCAAACTGCCTCCCACCTGCCCCACTAACACTACCCAGCCCCACCCCAAAAGCACCCTCCCCCACCTGCCTGTCTGCCCCAGGCTGTACCCCCCCCACCCTATGCTGTCCAGCCCCACGGTAGGGAACCTCATAGCCCAACCCGAGCTGGGCACCTGTTTAACAAGGCAGCTGGAAGCCACACTGTGAGGAGTGGGACTCGCTGCCTGTGCCTGGGGCAGCCCCACAAGAGGCTGGTGCGGGACGGGTCAGGTACAGAGGCTGCCCTGAGCTCATGACAGTCCCTGCTAGCTCCCACACGGCCCGTTCCCGTGGCCAGAGAGTGCATTCACGCACCCCCCGCGCGTCCCCTTCTGTTGCAGGGCGCAGCCGAGGAGCTGTTATCTCGCAGAGCTACATGCGCACAGCCAAACTTCGCCGCCGGAGCAGCCGGCCGCCACTGCACCAGATGTCCCGCTCCTCGCGGCCCAGCTTGCGGCAGTACAGCCTGGAGCTGGACGCTGGCCATGCGGAGGAAGGTGAGTCGGTATTGCGGCAGCTGGCAGTGTCCCTCCTCTGCTGCTGGTGTGTGGCTCCTGCACTCCCCAGGCTCCCGGGCTGGGCATCCCAGTGCCCCCCAGGGATGGTGCTGGGGCAATGTCCCCCTCCCCTCCTGGGATGGTGGTGGGGCAACGCTGAACCAGGGAGATGGCCCGGAGCAGGAATTACTCTGCTTTAATTCCTGCCCCATCATTCCCTGCTACCCCCACTTGGGCTGGGAACGGGCAGGGTCCTGCAGCCCCTGGGCATGGGGCTCCCAGGAACACGGTACCGCCAGTCCTCTGCCAAGGGCTCTGCCCCAGCCCCTCGCAGGAGCGGCTGCGTGATCCTTTCTGTGATTCTTCTCCCCAGAGAAACGGAGCCTGCTGGTGAAGGAGCTCCAGAACCTGGCGAGCAGTCAGAGGAACCACATGCTGCGGGTGATGCCCGTGAGCCTGGCAGAGAAACGCAGCCTCAGGTCAGTCCCCCGGGAACTTAGTTCCCAGCACAGGACGGGCTCCCGCAGCTGCCCAAGTCTTTCTGGCCCGAGAATCCTGTGTGGGGAGGGGGTGAATCTGGCAGGGAAACAGGTCAGTGTCCTGGGACACAGGCTGGGGCCTCCCGAGAGCAGAGCTGGCTCCCTCCTGCGTACGCACCCTGGTGGTGTCTCAGCTGCTGTTTGACGTCTGTGCGTTGCAGGCAGGAATCAGGTGGACACAGAAGCATCCTGAGGAAACCTGGCGGGAGCCCTTTGTCCTGCTGTGGCCAACTGAAATACTACTTCATCACAGTAAGTCCTGTACCCCCCGCGGGCACTGTGCAGGGCCCTCGGCAACACCAACCACTGGGCCAGGAGGGCGGATTTGATTTGTGTCTGGAGGGACTTGGCACCTCTTGCAGTGTCAAAGGCCATGTGCTGCAAGATGGGAGCCCCTAGAGCCCTCCCCACGCCAAGGCTTTGGTCCCTGGCAGAGGCCTGCCCCTCGTGCCTGGCCTTGTTGTGCTCCCGTCTCTTGCTGGCAGGCAAGATAGTGGCAGATTTTCCCCATTTGTTTATGAAGCAGCGGCAGGTAAATTCAGAGCCCCCCAGTGTGTGGGTGGGGCAGGCTGGGCCGTGGAGACACGTACATGCCTTGCTCAGCCTCTCTGTGTCCCAGGAAGCTAAAGCTTGGCATTTCCGCTGGGCAGGGAACACGTTTTGGGTGCGACCCAGCACTCGCTGGCCGGGAGTTCTGCTAGTCCTGTGGGGGGGCTCCCTGTGCCACTTTGCCAGAGCATCCTTTTCACGCCGAGGCCTCGCTGCCGGGAGCCATCGCTGGCGTTGGGCAGGGACCTGCCCTGGCTGAGCCCCGGCACGCGTGGCAAATGGCAGGGTGGAAGGTGCACAGAACCCCCGCAGTGCCAGTCCTCCCTGGGGTGCCAGGTGCTCTCGGTAAGTGACTGAGGCTGACCTCCCGCTCTAGGTTGGTCCTGCTGCCAGACGCCCACGCTTAGTCCTGAGACGTGGTGCTTGAAGGACACAAACCTGTTACAGGCAAGGCCTCCATTGTGCCCTCTCCAGGGCAGCTCATGAGAACAGCGTGCAGGTGTTTGTCCATCCTGTCTGCGCCTCTGGGCCGCTGAGTCAAAACCTCAAGGAAGGGAAACACCTGCGGGAGCAGCAACATGCGGCTGAGGGAGAGGAGGGCGGGTGAGATTCTAGGAGCAGCTGCTGCGGGTGGAAGCAGAGTGGCAGCCCCGGGCCGTGGCGATTCTCTCAGCTGAGCGGGAGATTGGTGGGGCAGCCCAGGCTCAGATGGTTGGTCCTGGCCCCTTTTTGACATGGTTGTGTTTCCCTCCAGGGGTTCCGGAGTCTGTGGTATGGGTTCCTCTCCCTCCTCCACTCCTTCCATCCCTGGCATTATCCCCTGAAGCAGATCGGCAGCCGCTTCGGCTCCAGCGTCCTGTCCTACTTCCTCTTCCTCAAGACGCTTCTCATGTTCAACGGCTTCTTGTTCCTGATCCTCTTGCTCTTTGTGGTAGCAGTGCAGGCCGCGTACCCCCCGGCCACCAGGAACAGCAGGCCCTTCACAGGGCTCGAACCCCTCACAGGAGCGGTGAGCACTGAACTGGAGGGCGAGATCTGCCAGAACCGCCCCCACCTTCCCTTCTCCCTCCCTCTGTCTGCAACCCCCGCCCCGGTCAGCCAGGCAAGATCTGCACCCCCTTCTCAGCAGAGCTCTGCTTCCAGGCAGACCAAGGCCCTCTAGCTATGGCCTGTGCCGGGTGCTTTCAAGGAAGGTGCTCCCTCCCTGCAGGAGGGCCTGAGGACCGCTGCGTGGCAGCTGCACCCTGCACAGGATTTCTTTAGCCCAGCGAGGGGGCTGGATCCAGAATAGAGCCAGCACCTCTTTCTCCCAGAGCCTGGAGGGAGGGGAGCGTGTTCAGGGCAGAGGGGCTGCGGCAGAGGAGACAAGCACCGCGAGGTAACTGCATTCCTGGGGCTGGAGCAGCCTGACCGAGTCCCAGGGAGTGGCACTGCCTGTGCTGCATAGCACCAGTCATGGGGCTTGGAGCCCGTGGCCCGTCGGGCTGGAAGGGAGCTTGGCACGGCCCCAGCGCTGGGGCCGGACACGTAACTCCTGACTGGCCCTAGGCAAACTGGGTTTGTCCAGCCTGTTCTTAAGTCCCTCCAGTGCCGAGGATTGCACAGCTCGCTGGGAGTCCCTGCAGGTCCCTCTGCTCCACAGCTGGGAGACGCGGGCCCATTGCTGTGCTCTCCCTGCAGGGCTACTTCACTCAGACGGTGATGTATTACGGCTACTACAGTAACTTCACCCTGAATGAGCCCTGCCCCTCCAGCCCCAGCAGCAAGCCGTGCCAGGCCGGCACAGGCTATCTACCCTACAACATGCCGCTGGCCTATGTGTTCACCGTGGGGGTCTCCTTCTTCGTTACCTGCATCATGCTGGTGTACAGGTAAGAGCCCTCCGCGCGCAGCTGGGCTTGCATTGTTCGCCCTGCCGCCCTCTGAGCACCAGGGTATCTGAGCAACGCCCCCAGCCCACCCTGACCTCTGGGCACGGGACCCACTTTGTCTGGGCTATTGTATAACCTCTGCCCCTCGACTTACCCAGCCCCACGCTCCCCACAGCACCCGTGATGGCCCCGGAAATGCCCTCCTTTCCTTCCTCCCATCTGCCATGGCCGTTCCCTGCCAAAGTGTGATGTGGCTGCTCCTCCTTCCAGCATGTCCCGATCCTTTGGAGAGAGTTACTGTGTGGGCAGCGCTTCAGGGGACCTCGCAATCAAAGTCTTCTGTGCCTGGGACTACAAGGTGATCCAGAGACGCGCTGTCAAGCTGCAGAGTGAAAACATCCGGACCCAGCTGAAGGTGAGTGCGGCATGAAGGAGTTCAGCACGACTCCGGGCTTAGGGCTGCAGTGAGACAGGGCCTGGGCTGGCCTTGGGGCTCAGGCAATGGCCTGAGACTTGGCAGATGTGGGTTCTACTCCCGACTCGGCCACGTTCTTCCTGTGTGACCATGGCCAAGTCCCTTAATCTCTTTGTGCCTCAGTCCCCATCTGTTAAAACCATGGGGACAATACGGCCTGGCTTGGCCTGTCTAGGGAGCTTGGCAGCACTTTGAGTTAGGAACACTTTCATTCTGTGTGTGTACAGCACCTAGCGCAGTGAAACCTGCACTCAGTGGACCTAGCTCAGTTGGGACTTGTGGGTACTGGCCTCATAATAGTATTGCTGATGATGTTATAGATTCAGTTCCGCTACTAGGGACTAAACTGTTCAGGTGCCCCCAGTCCTGACACAGCTGCCCCTGGCCTCCCCACACACAGCTCTGCCGGTGCCCCTCACTATTGACCTGCACTCTCTGCCCGGCTGTTTTACTCCTTGGCTGCTCCTGAGCCACGAATGCCAGTTACCCCACTGCGGTGGTTTTGTGAATGGGCAAGATGGGGATCAAATCGAAGTCCCAGCATTCGCAGCTGGAAGGCAGACGGGTGTATTACACCAGGTCCTGGGTACTGAGATTCTGGCCTGTTCCCCAAAGACTGGCCCTTGCCCTTGCCCTTGGGTTATAAACTCATCTCCTCCGTGCCTTGGGGCAGCAGATCCTCTGTGCATGGAAAGGCCCTGGCCCTTCCCTGCTGCAGAGCCCCGTGGCGCCTTCGTGGATCCATTCCCACACTTGGCGCTTCCCTGGGGAGGCGTTGGCCTGCCCGACCTGCAGCTGGTTCCAGCGAAGGCTGAGCCGCCTGTCAGCAGAGCCCGGGAGGCTGCTCCGTGCCGTCGGCACAACCTGCATTGTTGGCATTTGCAGGAACAGCTGGCGGAGTGGCAGAGCAAGTCCCGCCCAATGAGCCTGGGCAGAAGGCTGGGCAGGACGGTGGTTCTCAGTCTGGCCTGGGCGCTGGCCCTGAGCACCGTGCTGGGCTGTGTCATGGCGGTGTATTACTTCTCCAAACACATGCACAAGGTGAGTGCTGCCTGGGCGGGCCTCACTCCTCTGAGACGGTGCAGCCATCCCTGCCCCGAGCCAAGCTTGCCAGGGAGGAATCTGAGGCGCTGGGGCTGGGCAGTTCCCCTGTACTCACGAGACAAGGGATGCCCTCTGCCACCGCAGGGCCTGTCCTGGTGCAGAGTCCAGCATCAGGCTGTGCGTGTGGGATGGCCGGGGCCATGTGCTCGTAGGCCAGTGATCCCCTTGGTCCCTGCTTTGCAGGCTCGCCAGGACTCCAGAGGGAGCAGCGAGACACAGCAGGAAGCCCTCCTGCTGGCACTGCCTGTGGTGGTGTCCTTGATGAACCTGGTGACACCATACCTGTATAACTTGCTGGCTGCCTGGGAGAAGCAGGAATCGCCAGTGCTGGAGGTGTACGTGGCCATCTGCAGGTAGGCCAGTACATGGAGAGCGTGTGTGCGTGCGTGCGTGCGTGCGTGCGTGTGTGTGCGTGTGTGTGTGTGCGTGCGCGTGTGTGTGTGCGTGTGTGTAGGGGGGGTACGTGGGCCCTCTGGGTTTTTCTACTGCTCTTGGTTCCTGTGCCACAGCTCAAAGTCCAAACCTGGGGACCCTCCCCTCCCTGAAGGACCTAGGCTTGAGCACCCACTCAGCAAGCCATAGGTCTCCCATTCTCCTCCCCATCAGCTGCCAGGCAGCTCAGTGTATTGGGGTCCAGGCTGCCGTCAGGGCTGGCCATGGAATGCGAACCAGGCACGGTGAGACGCAGGCAGGTGGTGCCCTCCATGCCAGGAGCTCTGCACGGGGCTCACAGATCAGAAGAGCTCAGCCTGTGTCTGACAGCGCTCTGCGCATTATCCCCTGCCCCCGCTCACTGCCGCGTGCTCACCTTCCCCGACGGCTCCCTCCCTCCCTCCCGTCTTCTTCCTCTCGAGGAATTTGGTTCTGAAGATGCTGGTCCTGGGCCTGCTGTGTTACCACTGGCTGAGTCGGACAGTGAAGGACAAGGTCAGTGTGAATTTGGTGCAGCCTCTGCTTGTTGAGAGCTGGGGCTCTCATTTTAGCTCCAGGGCCTGTGCCCCGCACACAGCTACATGGGTTGTGGAGAACTGAGGGACGGGGGTTTTGTGCCCGCAGCTGCTGAACGTGAGCAACTGCCTTCCAGCACCGAGGCCCAGTCACTCAACAGAAGCCCAGGCCGTCTTCAGCTCCCCCAGTGCCCCCTGGATGTTGGGGCAATCTCCCACCCCGCTGTGTTGGCCTTTGCAGTGGGAGGGGGTGGCACAGAGGTCCCACTCACTCCCCCTCCAGGACAGGCCAAGAGCCATGGTCTCTGTGCCCTATGACTGGAAGACTGGGATAGCGAGTGAAAACGTTGCCAGCCCAGCAGTTGCCATGAGAAGAATGCCCTAGAGGGCAGGGCACCAGCAGTAAGTGCCCCCCGTCGAGGGCATTGCAAGTCGAGCGGGTCCCACGGCAGGTGTAAGACCCTGCGTAGGGGCCAGAGGAGAGTTCTGCCACCTCACCTGATGCCCTCTCTGCCTGTTTTCTCAGTGCTGGGAGACGGCTGTGGGGCAGGAGCTGTACCGCTTTGTGGTGATGGATTTCATATTCACACTCCTGGACACCTTCTTTGGGGAGCTGGTGTGGAGGTAATGGTCTGATGCTGTGGCCACGCTGGCTCTGCCATGCAGAGGCAGTTCTGGGTTGCTGGAGACACTGGCTACTTCTTGCTTCCAGAGTGGATCTCTGCTCGAGTTGGAGCTGAACGTCCTGCAGCCTCAGCCCCCTGAGAGTCTCTCTGTCTTTCAGGCTCGTCTTGGAGAAGAAGCTGAAGAGGAAGCAGAGGCCTGAGTTTGACATTGCGCGGAATGTGCTGGAGCTGATCTATGGGCAGACCCTGACCTGGTGAGGCGGCCCCTGCTATCTGCCTTCCTTCCTTGGTGCATCCTAGGGGTAGCCACTACCTCATACAGCGAGAGCCCCTTTCCTTAGCCGAGAGAGGCAGATCATCTTGACAAGCCGAGAGACTGCTGCCAAATTACATGGGTGCTTCCAGCTGCCTAAGGCAGGGGTGTCAGACACGGCACAGCAGTGTGTACGTTTAAAACCAGAACAAAACCCAACCCAAATGACACACACCGCTGCTCACGCGGTGCTCCCCAGGAGAGGCTGAGAGCACGACTGAAAGGCGCTCAGATGCTGCTGTGGCACGGGCAGGATAGGAACCGGTATAGAGCAGGATATACGTGGACGGGAGGGCGAATACCAGGAATGACCATGCTCTGTGGGCTGGGTATAAAGTCAGGATTACATTTCCTTCACAACCCACAGCAGGACTGTGTCAATGGCAGAACAAGGCCTTTATGTGTAGCTATACTTGGTCCTTATTTATGATTTGTTCAGTGCCATCGCAGATTCTGCTCTTTATTTCTCTTCTCTCCCCATGCTCCTTTCTCTGAGTCACCCTGTTCCTGCAGCAATTCCCACCCTATGTGCTTCACGCCCACCCCTTCCTGCTCCAGCAGCTACACTGGGTGACGCAGAGCCCTGACCTGTGACGCTGGATTCCAGCCAGATCAATAGTGGAGTTTGCTCTTCACTCTGAGCCGTGCATCGCAGCCCCACTTACACCCTGCTATCGTTAGATTTTCTCTGTAGCTATGCGGGTTAGAAACACTTTCTGAAAGGAAAGCAGAGACACTGTGCAGTCAGGATATGGCATGTGGGTCGCGGTGTCAGGCTGGATCAGGCTTAGGGCTGTGTGCCTGGCACCCTTCCTCATAGGTGTTGTTCTTTAAGCCTCGTACAAAGCTCAGACTGTGGCTTCTGCTGCCATTTGCTGACAGCCCATCTCCTGCTCCAGTGAACTCCCAAAGCTTCTCGTGTAGCTGCCCATGTTCCAGCTCCTGTGTCCACTGTGGAAGCCTCACAGCTGGAGGAGAACAAGGCAATGACAATGCTGACCCATGGCTGGGGTCACATGGGGCCCAGCGCACTCGCAAGTTGACTGTATTTTCCTTCTTCCTTTCAGGTTGGGGGTTCTCTTTTCCCCCCTCCTCCCAGCTGTCCAGATCCTCAAACTGGTGCTCCTGTTCTACATTAAGAAGGTACCAGTTGTCCATTGCTCCCAGCTGCTCTTCTGCATCAGCAAGTGCTGCAGCTGCAGTAATGTTGCCCATAACCGGGAGATGTAGATACTGGGCTGGGGAAAAGGTCACTGCTCAGTTTTATATTCAGCTCTTTCCTGAAAGGGGCGGGACTTCCATGGGAAGGGAAGGGAAGGAAGCAGCCAGACAGGCATGCCTCACCTGCAGGAAGGAGTCAGATTTCTTGCCCTCACTCCATTACTCATTGGCAGCTGAGGCTGTAAACTCCCAGCACCCCAGAGACCTTGCCCCATCATGTGTGCCGCCCCATGGGAAGGGTGGGGGTTATTAAACTCCATCAGAAGTTACTGCTTACAGCTGGTTAACTCTGTCTCCAGACCAGCCTGATGATGAACTGCCAGTCTCCCAGCAAGCCATGGCGAGCATCTCACATGAGCACCATCTTCATCACCCTTCTGTGCTTCCCGTCCTTCCTGGGGGCCGCAATATTCACCTCCTACACCATTTGGTCGTGAGTAGATGGTCTATGTGATGGGAACCCCCTACACCTGCGAAGACAAAGGAGCCAACCAGATGTGTCCGTAGCAACCCAAAATAACCATGCTCTTTTCACATGCCTGATGCTTTGGTCCCAGCTGGCCTTTGTGCCACATCTGGAATTAGCCTGTCTGCTCTTGGGAGCCTCCAGGCAATCGCCTGGCATGCTTTTAGCACTGTGCAAATAATGGCAGCCAATAGGATATTTCCACAGAGAGGTTTCACTGGCTCAGATTCAGCTCTGCAATTTCTAAACACCTTTGCACTGCTGGGGGAGGTGCAGGGATTTGTGTAAATCAGGCAGCAGTGCCCTGGATCAAATCCCTGCTAGAGGAAGCCTTTCCTGGTGGCTGACTGCAGCTGGCACCCATTCTAGGGAGCATGGAAACCCAGGGCAGTCTTGTTTCTTGTGGTAACATCTAGAATCCACCCAGAAGGCACAAAGCCCGGCTCAGGTGTGGTTCTTGTAGCAAGTGAATTGGCAGCTTGCAGTAGTCCTCTACCACAGATGGCCATTTGACTTTCCTCTGTTCTTTGTCTGCCCAGAGTGAGACCGTCCAAAACGTGTGGCCCATTCCAGATGCAAAAGACTATCTACGAGTCAGGGAAGACTTGGGTGCAAGAGCTGGAGAAATCCAGCCCCAACCTCACCTGGTTCACCTGGATCCACCAGTACCTGGTGGAAAATACCTTCTTCCTGTTCTTTGTGACCGGAGTCCTGCTGTGAGTATGAAAGAATTCGGGCTCTCCAAGTACAGACAAACATGCCAGGCTGAGAACAACTCCTAGGCTGGTGTTACTCCATCACCTCCCCAGGGGTTCAGTCCTTGGGCTTTGCCATTGCATCCCACCACCATTAGAGGACAAGCTCCCTGGTAAGCCAGGGCAGTGTCACCCAGGAGCTGTCCTGCCTCCGCACGGAGAGACTGGGCCCTGAGGTGGCATTGTCTCTGCGCTCGCTTAGGCCCTGTCCTTTTCACCTAGCAGGCATTTCTCCTTCTCACGGTCTGGAAGCCCAGTGCTGTGGCTACTGACAGCTAATGGAGCAGCTCCCCAAACCAGGCAGTGCAGCTGCCTTTTCTGTTAGAGGGGTCCTTGATTTGCAGCTCAGGACCCAGATTTGTGACCCCCGGTGAGGGAGTGAAACACAGCCTGACACCACCTCCGAGCACAATGTATCGCCACTGGGTGGAGCTGAGGCTTGCTCAGGGAGTGCATGTCCCACTCCTCCAACGCCATGTGTGCCTGCCAGGGCAGAGGCACAGAGAGACTCATTGGGAGGGAAGGTTGGGTATGTGATCAAGGAGATTTCTTACTGGCTAGTGGGACCAGTCCAGCTGGCCTCCCACTGCTCTACCTTGGAGAAAATGGCAGGTGATATAGCCAGTGCACCTGGCCTGTGTGTGCCCCTCACGTGTGTGGCATCAGACTTAGTCCTGGGGTTGCCTTTGCAATTCATGTCCTTGCCATTGCAGAGCTGTGATCTACCTGCACATCCAGGTGGTGAAAGGCCAGCGGAGAATCATCCGCCTGCTGAAGGAACAGATTGGCAATGTGAGTGCAGGGCGCCTCTGCATGCTGCTGAAGGGAGGGACTTGGGGATCCAGGAACTAGAACAGCTGAATTGTTCCTGCATCTGGTCCAGCACCTTAGAGCAAGCCCCACAATGGGACAGCAAAGTGCCCTTTGGATGCAAAGGTTTAACCCTAAGGAGTGAGGAGAGAAGATTTGTGGTGCTTATTGGTAATCTGCTGTTGACCCATAAGGCAAACTGGGGACGTAGATTTCACAGGAGTCAATGGCTCCACATTGGTTCCTTGTGCCCCTTGCTTATACCTTGGCTGATAGGAGGTGCAGGGTGTAATCTAGTGGACAGAGCACAGACCTGGGATCCAGGAATGCCTGAGTTCTAATGGGTGCCTAAAGTGAGACACCTATACACACATTCAAGCATCCGAATAAGTGGCCTAGTTTTCAGAAGTGCTGCGCACCTGCAGTTTGCACTGGATTTTGGCCATAGCAGCTGAGTGTTAGTTTCTCCATCTGTAATAGCACAGTGGCTTGTTTTGCTAAGTGGCTGTGGGCCTATTCTGCCCCCCACCCCTTCCCGTTTGCTCACTGTGGTGTCTCTTCTGTCCTAGGAAAGGGAAGATAAAATATTTCTCATCCAGAAGCTTCACTGCATTTATGGGAAGAGAGAGACCCACCCGTGAGTCCCAGGTAAGAATCAGAGTCTGGATGGGGTAGGCAGGGGAAGGAATCACACCAAAACTCCTGGAAGCTTTTGCTCCAAGAAGACCAAGGAAATGGCGGGGGATTCATCCAGTGCCTCACTCGATAAGTGAATGAAGAAGGGCCTCGCTGGAGCCCAGAAAGTCCTTCCTGCTGCCTCAGCCCAGCCTGAGTTCAGTCCAGCTCAGGGCCGTGCAGGCAGCAGTGAGAGCCCTTGGCACTATAGAAATATAGAGGCTTGATAATAATAATAATGATCAAATCGCTCCCCCTGTGCTGTAGGATTCCCTTGGAAGGAGCCAAATGTGTGCACAGGACTTCCTTTCTGGCTGCAGCCTGCCGTTGGAGAGACCAGAGCCAGGAATGGATCCTGGCCTATCTATGTCCATTCTGAACAGCCAGAGAAGGTTTGCTGGACTTTAAAGGACTGCGCTGACAGATGCAGATATGGCACTGAGAAAACCAGTCTTCTGCTGGTGCAGATCGTGTGCAGACTGGCCCTACCCAACAGCCGCATTGGCACGTTATCAGGCTGCACTCAGGCAAAAACCTCCCCTCCTAACATGTACTGGCAATAGCCATTCTGTCTCGCCTGGGAAGGCTGCGGAAACCTTTCCTTCCATTGGGGCAGGGGGTCCAGAAGCCACCCCAGCTGTCAGGCACTGCTGGAGCCGAGCAAACCATCTGCCCAACCTAGCTTCTCTTGTGAAAGTGGGATGTTTAATGCTGCTGGGCCTTCAGCTGGTGTCCGTGGAAGCCTGGAACCCCAGCCTGGCTATGCCAGCAGCTTGTGGGTTTTCAGGAAGCCCTTCCCATGGGGACATGTTAGCTCTGTCACTATTAAAACCCACTCTCTTTACGAGCTCCCCATTGAGTCAGGAGTGTGAAGAGCCCAGCCATTTAGTTTGTTGTTTTCAAGTGTTTGGGTACCTGGCCCAGCTGTTTGATGGGGAACATTTTCTGCCATGTGGCTGTGAAAAGAGGATCTCACATGTGGCATCTCATTCTAACCTCCTGTAATACAGAGGCTTGCAGAGGGAGCGTGGGGTCCTCACCTATGGATCTGAGTCAGTAACCTTGGCTGAACTGACCAGGCTTCCCCTGCTGCCCCAGCCGTGCTTTGCCCAGAAAGTCTGCCCCAAGAAGAGGGATGCTCCGAAAACCACTTGTGCAGTTCAGAGCGGCGAGGCCGCAGCCCACCCCAGCAAGCTGGTGGTCACCAATGGCTCCACTCGTGGGCATCTGGCAAGTGCTAACTACCTCAGGCCTCTGTTTCTCACTGCGTGAGCAAGGCCTCCTGAGATAAGATGTAAACACCTGGAGGAGAGGCAGAAAAGGCTGGACTTAGAAAACGCCACAGCGATTATAGCAGGTGAGGGCTGAGCAGTCAATCAAACACGGAGTCTTCATTTCTGGGGCCTGGCAAAAGCGTGAATACCAGCCTCAGGGCAGGACACTGGGCTCAAGCCCCACAGTGGCTGTTAGTTCTGTACTTAGATTTCACCAGCAAGTGTCGAGTGTGAACTCCTCAGGCACTAAAACAGAGTTACAGACAGTCCCTTTGGGCACTCCGCTCTCTATTGTCACTTAGGCAAGCTTGCTTCAGTGACGGATGGTCGTTATGCCAAAACTCACGGTGTTCAGGTTACTTCCAGTCTCTAAGGACCAGTCACTTACCCCAGGCCAACTGCATTTTAGATCTTACACCGAAGACAACGCTTGTAGCCAATACTATAATAAACTATCTATGGATGTATTAACTAGAAAAAGGAAACAAGACAGTTATTTACAAGGTTAAAGGAGGTCAACATAGATACCAAATGAGTTACAGTCTTAAATAGCAAAAGGTAATAAGTGCTGTATATCCTTTAGGGCTAACCCAGGCCAAGCACTGGGGATCTTTTGCTTATGCTTAATAGTAATCCTTGCCCCTCAAAGTCAAAGCAGCATAAAGATACAGGTCTGCCTTGTTAGGGCTTTTTATCCCTTCCCTTCTTCTGCTTGGAGTTACAAGTTCAGCCTTTGGGAGGAATTAACTTGCATATCTCATCTTCATTGTGTGTGGTGGGGGGAGCAATCAACCAAGTCTTCTGTCCTCTAATGTCCCACAATGGTTTGTCTGGTGTTGATGGACCTTCTTTCCTTGGGGAGGAGATAACACCTCCTGTGGCAAATTAGTATTTCATGCTTGTTAATGCATCTCTCCTGTCTGCTGATTTACCGTTACTGAGCAAATCCTTAAATATTACCTTACAGCATGGGATACAGATGTTATAAGTGAGATTAATGGAGGCAGCGATTTAGAAGTGTTTCAGAAAGTCTGAACTCTAAACCCATTTTTATACATCTAATCGTCAGCAATCCCTTAAGTCAAGGATGATCTTTCACAGGTTTTATTTTATATGGGTCCTTTGATGACTGAGGAGCCTGATCCTTGAGCTGCAGACATTGCTGGTGATGTTGGAAGGCAGGGTAGAGCCATGATTGCTGCAAGACAATTGTCCTTTCTTTTGTTTTTCTGTGATCAGGGCAAGGAGATTTTCAGCAAAAGGGGTCATTCCTTCTCTGTCAAGTCTTCGCCAGTTAGCCCTGTCTTGGACTACTGTCTCCCGGTGTGTGGTGTCAATACCACATCTCTTGCTGTTTATTCTAGTATCAGTGTTAATATGCACTATTGGATTCACCAAGGGAAAGTCATGCCTGACCAACCTGATTGCTTTCTATGAAGAGGCTCTGTGGATGTGGGGAAAGCAGTGGATGTGATATACCTTGACTTCAGCAAAGCTTTTGATACGGTCTCCCACAGTATTCTTATCAGCAAATTAAAGAAGTATGGGTTGGATGAATGGACTATAAAATAGATAGAGAACTGGCTAGATCATAGGGCTCAATGGGTAGTGATAAATGGCTCCATGTCTTGCTGGCAGCTGGTCACAAGTGGAGTGCCCCAGGGGTTGGTCCTGGGGCCAGTTTTGTTCAACATCTTCATTAATGATCTGGAGGATGGGATAGATAACACCCTCGGCAAGTTTGCAGATGACATTAAGCTAGGGGGAGTGGTAGATAACCTGGAAGGTAGGGATAGGCTACAGAAGGACCTAAACAAATTGGAGGATTGAGCCAAAGGAAATCTGATGAGGGTCAACAAGGACAAGTGCAGAGTCCTGCACTTAGGACGGAAGAATCCCATGCACAGCTACAGACTGGGGACCGACGAGCTGGGCAGCAGTTCTGCAGAAAAGGATCTGGGGGTTACGGTGGATAAGAAGCTGGATATGAGTCAGCAGTGTGCCCTGGTTGCCAAGAAGGCTAATGGCATATTGCGCTGCATTAGCAGGAGGATTGCCAGCAGATCACGGGAAGTGATTATTCCCTCTTATTTGGCATTGGTGAGGCCATGTTTGGAGTATTGTGTCCAGTTTTGGGCCCCCCCACTACAAAAAGGATGTGGACAAGTTGGAGAGAGTCCAGTGGAGGGCAACAAAAATGATGAGGGGGCTGGAGCACAAGACTTATGAGTAGAGGCTGAGGAAACTAGGCTTGTTTAGTCTGCAGAAGAGAAGAATGAGGGGGGATTTGATAGCAGCCTTTAACTACCTGAAAGGGGGTTCCAGGGAGGATGCAGCTAGGCTGTTCTCATTGGTTGCAGATGACAGAACTAGGAGCAATGGTCTCAAGTTGCAGTGGCGGTGGTCTAGGTTGGATAATAGGAAAACGTTTTTCACTAGGGGGGTGATGAAGCACTGGGATGGGTTACCTAGGGAGGTGGTGGAATCTCCATCCTTAGAGGTTTTTAAGCTGCGGCTTGACAAAGCCCTGGCTGGGATGATTTAGCTGAGGTTAGTCCTGCTTTGAGCAGGGGGTGGACTAGATACCTCCTGAAATCCCTTCCAGCTCTAATATTCTATGATCCTGTGATACACTAACTAATATATGTGTTTATTCTAATATCTATGTTAACAATACTAACATACAGGGGAGCCAGACATGTTCCAGCTCTGAGTGTGTCAGTGTTCATGTGAGACCTACAGGGCCTTGGCATGAGCTGGCAAGCATCATGGGTCCAATGCCCCAGGCCAGCAGGAAAGAGGAACCATGGCACCCTGACTGGGGGCTTAAACTACCTATTGAAATGCATCATCTCCCTGGGGAGGGCGCCAGGCCTCCATTGCCTCCCATTTCAAATGTGTTCAGAACAGAGGAAGGATGAGGGTCACATTGTGCCTGAGGAGTGGATGCCGCGTTCTTGGAGCAACTCATCTCGATGGCCTCAGGTAGATGGTAGCTTATGTCTGCCTGATGCCTTCCCTGCCCACAGTACACATTGCCGTGTGGGCCCTACACACAGGCTGTATCCAAGGCAGAAATCATGACTCACTCATGGGAATGGTGTCAGCAAGTTCAACAAGAAGAACGGGGAAGGGGTGAGGCTGGGCCATGCGCAGGAGAGGAGTTTTACCGCACCCTTGTGAACTTCCGGGCTTTGTCTGTCTGCTGTTTACTGTATTGCTCTCCCTCCCCCATCCTTCAGAACTGGCAGAGGCCTGTGAGTAACCCCTGTGACTTGGCTCCAGCCCAGCTCTTTCCCCACAGCCAGGTGGTGCCTGCGCTGCTGGGAACAGTTGCGTAAGGTGACTGAGGTCAGTGTAAGCAATGGGAGCCCTGTGCACTGGGTGTGGGCTATGCTTGTCTTGTCAACAAAG
Organism: Mesoclemmys tuberculata; assembly: GCA_007922155.1. NCBI lineage: Eukaryota > Metazoa > Chordata > Testudines > Chelidae > Mesoclemmys > Mesoclemmys tuberculata. Next base: position 23,070,727 of record ML675637.1, read on the forward strand.
ATGCAAGCTTCCGTTTTGCAAACTTCTTCACAAAAACAACCCCCCATGCTGCTGCTGCTGCCACACACTGTCTTGGGGCAACAGGCCCAAGGGACTATTTGAACTAGTTGAGTAAAAATGCAGTGTCTTGTGAGTGCCTTAACTCACTGGCATGGAGAAAATGAATAGGGATGTGTCATGTACCCCTTTGCAAAACACACAAACCAGGGGTCACCCAGTGAAATTACTAGGCAGCAGGTTTAAAACAAACAAAAGGAAGCACTGCTTCACAAGCACACCATCAACCTGTGGAACTCCTTGCCAGGGGATGCTGTGAAAGGCAAAACTATAACTCGGTTACAAAAAGACTGAGAGAGGCTCCTGGAGGACAGGCTCTTCAGGGCCATTAGCCAAGACGTCAGGGATGCAGCCGCCTGCTGTGGGTCTCCTTGACCTCCCCACGCAGCTGAGACTGGACAAGGGGCTGGATCACTTGAGGTTCCCTGTGCTGTTCTCTCCCGCTGGGGGCTGGCGCTGGCGAAGGCAGAGCCGGGCGCACGGAGCACCGGTCTCGGCGCTGTTGCGGGGCGGGCGGAGCCGCAGCGATGATTGTCCCCGCTCGCTCGCGGGGCGGGGCTGGGTCCGCAGCTGGGAGAGGCCGCCCCGCCGCGCCGCGCCCCGCCCCGCCGCACTGCGCTCCCGGCCCCGCTCCCGCGCCCTTGCGCTGCTCTCGCTTCACGGCCTCCCGGGGACGGGCCCGGCTCGCTGGCGCTGGCCGAGACGGTGAGCTGGCGGCTCCTCGGGCGGGCGCGGGGCCCGGAGGGGAGTTTCCCGGCCGGGGCGGGATCGGGATCGGGGCCCCGCGGGGCCGGGGCTCGGGGGACCCCGGGGCCTTTAGAGCTTTTCCAGCCCGCGGCTCTCGGCCGGGCTCCGCGCACAGGCGCCGTCACCCCTCTTCCTCCCGCCCGCAGGTGTGTCCCGCCGGAGCCCCGCGCCTCGGGAAGCCGCTGCCCGGTCGTCTGTGCCCCGTGTCTCATCCCGCGGGCCGCGTCTACACTGGAAGAGCCGTGCTGCTTTTCGGAGCCTCTTGAGAAGTGAACTGAAACTGGTTTAAAGCGCTGCCTACGTCAGTCTAGCCTGGGCCGGGGACCGAGACAAGCAGCAGCTCTTAAGTGCCGCCTTATTGGGGGTTTAATTTAACCCAATTAACTAGAGGGGTTCGATCAACTGACAAGTGTTTGACACTGGTGCAATGGCACTCGCCTGTTTGCGGAGACCTCCTGGGAGACCTCCTGGGCCTGGGAAGAGAAGGTAAAGTCCAGCACTGCACCCAGGACTAATGGCGATTATTTATGGGCAGCCCTTTAAAAGAGCTGCAGGCAACGTTTCAAATAAAACAGGCTCTTCCATCACTTGAAATGGAGTACTTGAGCAAGGAGAAAATCTTAGCGAGGTCAAAGAATAGAGTGAACCCTAAACTCTTGGACTGAATCCACAGTCAGTTGTGAGGAAAAAGATTCCTGAATAACTTTTTAAACTCTTACTAGCCTGTTTGTTTATGGTAGTGTTCATAATGTGCTAGGTGCTTTCCAGAGACTTGGGAAAGAACAGTCTGTGCTGCCAGGACCTTAGGCCCGGTCTACACTTACCTTCCGGATAGGGCGGCAGTGGACAGGAGATACGCAAGTGATTTACGTCTGCGCACTGTCCACACTGCGCTGTGCCGACAGGAACAGCGTTCCCTTCCACGCAGCGCTGCAGCGCTACACCTCTTCCGGGGTGGTTTTCCTGCGTGGATTGCTGGATCGACTGAGCAGGTCTACGCAGACCCCTCAGTCGATCCAGAGACGTGAACTAAGGGCGGTGAGTTTGCTGCCCTCAGTGTAGACCCAGCCTTAGTCTAAGGGCAGATATATGGGTAGCAAGGTTAGGGGAAGGGTAGAAACAAATAGGGATTTAAGAACCAAAAAAATACAGGTCAGCCAGACTCACTGTGGGCAGCACAGCAGCAGTTCCTGTATAAATGCCCACAGTACGGGGCTAGAGCTCTCTTTAGGCAATTGACACACCATGATACAATTTTCAAAAGCACTTCAGTGACTCCTGAGACTAAACCCAGCAACGCTCGGTTGAGACAGGCTCTGAATTGCCTAAATCATTTTTGGAAATGGGACTTAAGCTCCTAAGTCACTTAAACATTTCTGAAAATTTCCCCCACTCACATCTTGTGTAAATACGGTTCCCAAAGAGGCAGCAGCAGCAAGCCCTAAGTGCCAACTTCTGTACCGTGAGTGTCTGCGAGGACAGGGCATGGTGGGGCTGTCACAGCCTGCTCCGTTTCTGTCAGTGCTGTGCAGGAGAAAGAAAGAAGAGGGTCACCATATTGACTTGATTTTACCACCGGGCAGCTTCTGAGGGACATTGGCACCACTCCCGGCAGTTGATGGTCCCTGAACTGGAATGTGGCCTGGAGGGGAGGTGGGGTTTCTTTCTGCTGTCATGTTTGTTTCACACAGCACCCCTATGAGCTAGGCAGGTAGATAAGTGGTGCAAATAGAGAAATCTAGGCAGAAAGTTCACATGACCTGCAGAGCTAGGAGTAGATTTAGGATTTCCTCAGTTAACTGTGCACATTCTTCTCTCCTAGGGAGGCAGAAAGCACGGAGGGCTCTGTGCCAGTCCTCCGCTGTGTTCAGAATGTTTTGAGCCTCTCTGTTCCTGTCCCTGAGCCAACGCCCATTGGAGCCGAGTCTTTACTGGGGTGGGTGGATCAAAACAGGTTCTGCGTTCCAGAGACCAGTTTGAACTCCCAGCTTTCAATATATCCCCAGGCTGCTCCCCCTTTCATAGAGCTCCCCCTTTCTCCAAACATGCTCCAGTCCAGGCTGCTATGTCAGTTATTTCCCATCTTGCCCCTATACGCATCTCTGGTGATCTGACTGTCCATGCTGGGATCCTTGCCCTGCTTTGAGTGAAATTAAACTTTTTGAGCTTTGATGTTTCTGGATTTTGGAATGTTTACACAGATCCTTCTTTTGTTAAGGAAAAAGGAATTTGAGCACAATCTCCATGCTGAAAAGGAGCTCGTGAGGAAGTTGCAGGGCAATCGTGAGTATCTTTTCCAACCTCCTAGCTGACTCTGTGCAGGGTTTGTAGAAGCCAGGAGTGTATGGGCTGGGCTTGTGCCACTTCGGAGCTCTTGGAAAGTTTTACTCACACTCGGAAGTTACTTGAAAACAGGGCGTAGGTTCTCCAGTTCACTCAGGTGATGTTGAAGACATTACCCTGTACGCTAATGCCAGCATGTTCCATTCTTCCCAGTCAACTTCACTTTTTTGTGTGTGTTTTTTTCCCCGCCTAAGCAAAATATTTATTCACTCTTTTCCACCTGGAAAGCTGTCCTAGCCCATTGGATCCTTATTTTCCTCTCCAAACCAGTTACCGCTTTCAAATGTCAGCTGGCATTATGCGACCACACACACAACTTTTTTCATGTGTGTATACAGAGTAAGTATTGCATTTATTTTCAGATGGTTCTAGGTATACATTTATTTTCATGTGCTTATAAATACAAATAACCCTGTTCCACACATGAATGTAGAGGGCCAGGAATCTGGGATGAGGCCAGAGTTGATTGATTTAAATCACTGACTTTAATTGGTAAACAGGAAATGATTTAAATCATCAATTTTAATTGTGTTTTGCATTTGAACTTAGTTATTTTTCTAAAGAAAAGTTCATTCTTAATGGTTAGAAACCATTAGAACATGTTACTTTACAACGAAATATAGCCTTTACACTAAACTTGGTGTTTCTTTTTGCTAACCAGGAGGATCATATCTATACACATTTATTTAAGCAATTATATTGTTAAATTTATTTTTTCAGATTCTTAATTTTTGTGTTTTTTATTTTGTTATAAAATGGTAACTGCATTTAATATTTGCTAGTTGTCGAAGTTTTTACTGATGATCTCTTTAAAGCTCTTTTTCATGAAAACTCAAATTAAATTAAAAATGCACAAAACCAGCATTTTAAAGTGTGTTTTATTAAACAAAATTACTGCCAATTTCTGGATACACCAGAAGAAAGCTTTTCAAAATATAGTTTGCATTTAAAACTAACTACGTTGAATGGAACTGATTGTTTCTGGTCACTGTGTCCTTCCAAGAGTTTAGAACTAGTAGATCTCTCTCAAACCTAGTTTTTATTCATAGACTGGAAGAGGAAAATAAGCCTTCCTGCTTTCCCAACTTCTGAATGGTTTCTTTACTTTGAAAGAATTAGTCACTGAAGTGAACGAGATGAATAAACTGAAATGAAGAAAATATTCTCTCTGCACCCGCAGGAGAGGCTGCTGCTGTTAAAAGCTGGCTTAACCCTTCAGCAAACTCAAGTTCTAGGTGCTTAGCTGGTGGCTTTCACCAGTTTGGTGGGGCTTTCTTTAAAACTTGGCAGCAAACATGTTATATTTTGTATTTAAATTTCATTATCTTAATAATTACTGTCAGCTGAGGCCTTAATATAGGTTTTCAATTTCAATTTTAAATAAGTTTATTTAAAGTAAAGACATATATTTAATTTAAATTAAAAGATCTGATTTTGTTGATGTTCTGTTTTAAAAAAGAAAAGAAAAGAAAATCACTCGTTTTTATCCACTCTGGCGGGTTCTCTGACCAGGGAGGGACATGTATGGGGGCAGGTGACTGGGGGAATGGAGTTGTGCTACCCTGCATTGGAAGGGTGGGGTAGTTAGAGGAGGCTGGCACAGGAGGAGGGGAGTGGGCAGGGGTACCTGGAGGATGACACAGTGATGAGCGTGGTCCTATGCGGGAGCCACAGGGGCACAGGAGGAGGCTGCAAAAGATTGTTTATCTCCCCTTCCACTCTACCATCCACTGACCATATCCATCCGGTTATAAGTACACACAAACACGGGCGGGTTTTTCCTATGGACTTGCAAAAATTTGCTGGATGGGAACCCTGCCTTCGGTGAGCTCCGTAAGATGCGTCCCTGCAGGGCTCCTCTTTGGGCCATATATGCCAGCCTGATTTTAACTCTGGTGCTCATTCAAAAACCAGGAAACTGCAAAAGAAAGATGTGTTGTAAAAAGAATGAAAGTGGGATATATCCTAACACCCAGACAAGATGACATTTTCTTTAGGGAGTCCAAATGTAAGGATGTCTGGAAATGAATCGTTATGGATCTGCTGCCATATCGTCTCCCTTGTCCTCATTCCCTGGCCCAGCTCTACCATCCACTCACACTCTGCTTTCTCCTAGCATTTTCAGAAACACACACACCAGTAGCACAAATCTAGCAGATCACAAATCCCAGGTCGAATTCAAGGGATCCAAAGCATGAAGATGAGGTTGTCAGATGGGGCTGAGCAGGGAGTGGTGATTGGGCTGGGCACTTCTGGATGCTAATTTCTTATTCTCTTCTAGCTAAAAACCTGGACCTGGTCTCTCAGTATGTGAAAGAAAACAAGGGCAAAATCATTTCCTTTGAGGAGCAGCAAGGCTTTCAGCTGCGGGTTTGTGACCTGGACGAGACTTTCTATGAAGGGCAGCTGGACATGTTGGAATACTGGGAGGCACTTTACCTGCCAGAGCCTACAAAGATGGTGGTTCTTGGCACCGTGGATGACGTGCCATGTCTGGCCACTGGACAGCAGCTGGTTATCCTTGTTGCAGCCGATGGCAGTGTCTATGCATATGAAGAGGAGTTGTTGCACAGAGTTGGCAAGACCTTACCGGAGTTTTTGAAGAAAGGGCTACAGCTATTTGGACAGGAAGTCTATCCATGTGCGGGGGACCTGGAGCCAGAGGTAAGTTATCAGCACAGCTCCTGGTGCCTTAGAGAGAGAGAGATGTGGTCTGAGCACAGGAGTCAGAAACGTCTCTTGTTGACTCTTGCTGTGTGGCCTTGGACGAGTCACCCACCCTTCTGCTTCCGGGTTTCCTTGTTAACTGAGAATAGCAGACCCTGCTCACCTGCTTCCCAAGGGCTGTGGCAGTTACTTAGTTACCCTTTGTAAACAAAAAGGGCTATATAAAAGCTAAGAACACACATGCAGGCAATGCTGGTGGAGTGGGAGGGTATGCTCCAGGAATCCCTGGAGAAGAGATGGTGATTGAAATCTCCTTTCAGCTCTCTGACAGCCAGATTTCTTCTTCTTGCAGAGTGAAGAGGAGTGGGCAAAGGACCCAGAGATCCAGCAAATCAAGCAGAGAACCAGTGACTTCATCCAGAGTAAAGTAGAGGCATTTGGGAAGCACCTGGATTTCCTTAGCAGTCTGAGATAGTTCTAGTCTTGTAGAAATCATTCCTGGGGGAAGGTTTGGAACCAGCCTGAGAGATGGCCCTGCAGCAGAAAGAGAGAACCTGGGGATTCCCTGAGGGATCCTTGTTTGCTGGGAGAATATCTTGAGTCTCCTTTTCATGGCGAACTTGTGTCCTATTATAGCAAGAAATGTTGCTGGTTTTCCTGGGCCTGCCATGGTTTGGCTGGGTGTGATTTGCAGGACTCAGCTTTTCCATCATCAGCCCTGAGCCTCTATTTATTGTCTCTGTCTCCCTCCAGTCCCCTGGTTTCAGAGTCCTGAGTCATTGCTTTTGAAAACTTCCTTTTCTGTACATCATTTCCTTTCAAGATTTACTAGCATCCCACACTGCAAACTGGCCGAGCTGTTTTGTGATGTTTGTATACTGCAAACCTTACTTGGAAGAAACATGTGAATGGGTGTGGAGGTATTGTTTGCTCATGGGATCTAGAGCTGTGCACATCGTGTATTATTGCGATGGGGATAGGAATACCCCTGGATCAATAGACACCCTAACAAGATCTGGACTTCTGACACACTGTAGAATGTCTGTATTGCTATACACCTTTTGTTCTGATGATTGTTATGAACACCTGGGCCTGACTGACTGCCAGCCCTTCCCCTTGGCCTAAGCTTGAGAGAGATCATCTGAGTATACACTGTCTGTAGGAGGGATGGGGAATTGCACAGTCGGTACAGGTCACTTGAGCTGAAAGTTCACTACTTGTGTTCGGTTTGAACCAGCAGAGGTTGAAGGTTCAAAAGATGCTCCTAGAAGGCAGAGATAAACATCCCCACTGCTCTTGGTAGCGCCAGTGTTCTCTGTGATGCCCACATCTCGGACACACACATTATCATTGTTTGTGTTTGTTTCCAGTACCACCATTGAAGTGTTAGGTGCTTTCCAGCCATGTGAGAAGGGGCTTTTTTGTCCCGAGGAGCCACAGTTGAAAGACTGACGGACAAGTTATGGAAGAGGGGGACAACAAAAAGAATTTTCTGTATCAGTCAACAAGATCTGCTATAAGCAGTGTAGCAGAAGTGAACTCAAGAGAAACTTACAAGTGGAGGGAGTAGGGACCTTGGAGCTTGCTTCTGACACATGTATTAAGGATGGGACGCATCAGTTGTGGTGAGAAACGGGACAAAAGTATCTTGTTTAACTAGCGAGTCTTTTCTGCTGAGATCTGTTCTATCCTGTAACTCTCAAGTTGTACTTTGAGAAGTGGAGTTGATGTCTGGAAACCAGAGTCCCGAGAAGGATCCGTCACTGAAGAGTCTGCAGGAAGATGCCTTGGGATGGACTTGAGCAAATGGTATGACGTCTGTTTCTCTCTCATACCTGCATAGGATGGCTGACTAACTGTATTTCCCCAGTCCTAATGCCCCAGGGTGCTTGCCACACATCCCCACAGAAGCATATTCTCAAGTCACAGAGAAAATTCTGAAATCTCTTTGGCCATTTGGCTTCTGTTCTCCTCCGCTCAGTCTGTGGTGGCCAGACTCCCTGCTAGGCCTTTATTACATGCGGTCAACAGAGCTCAGGGCTGCCTTTCCCAGCAGCTGAAAGAGAACTTTGTACTGTTGTCTAAGATTCCTTCCTGTTGAGTGTCATTAAGGGCTATTGGGTCCATCCCTATCTGGGTGGGAAAGGGACAGGGTTTCGTGATGGTTTGCCTGGCTTAATTCTTGGATCAGCTTATTTATATCACTTGCTGTTTTCACGGGATTTCCGCATTTCCTGGAACCTTGTTTCCCAGTTGACATGGGGACGTGAAATGAATTCAAGTAACTGGGGTCTGAATGCGGATGATGTAGCAGATGCAGTGAGGAAGGCAGCTGTCAGCACTCGATACACTGGTGCCACAGATCAGCCCGGTTAGGAGGCACCACAGTCTCCTGGAATATGAATGCTCTGGTAACATCAAGATCCTTTCCCAGATTGTCTAACTCCCCTCGAGATACCACGTATCCTACTGAGGGCAGAAAGTCTTCAGAGGGTTGTGTGCCAGACAGGCCAGAGGGGGATGTAGTTGGCTGAACTAATGCTTGAATGCTGGTAGATTACATTGACTTCTCCCATGTTACTGAAACATCATAGAAAAGACCAGACTTGTAAACTAGCATAGCTTCCCCTCCCCAAGCTCCAGGGAAATCCCAGCCCAGCATCAGGCTGATGTCTGAATGATGTGCCCCCGAAGAGTTAGGTGAACAGTTCTGCCTTCCCACTGTGGCTAAGAGACAGGAACTGCAAACAGCTACTTCAGGGCATTCCAATAAAACAGATTTTAAAGTATTTTTTGTTCTTTTGGGTTATGTTCATTTGATACATACTTTTACTGCTGAGGGTGAGACACCAATTGCTGGAACCAAAACTGCTATGTTTTAGGCTATTGACGATCTTTGAAATTTCCTGGAAGCTGGCCATATGTGAAGACAAGATGTCTTTGGGCAGGGAGCTGATACAAGGCTTTGCCCTGGGCTAGGGTGGCCCAGGTTGGTGTCACATGAGTGCATCTGCCCTGGGAAGGGTGCAAGCATTGTTCTGTGATTAAAGTAAAAATTTGCAACCCTCCAGCCCACACACTGCAGGTCTGTATGACTAGCCCCATTATGCAGCTGGGGACATTGAGGTGCTGAGAAGTGACTTGCCCAAGGCCATACAGAATGGCAGTGGCAGAAGTGGGAACAGTGCTTTGAGATCCCCAGCTAGAAGGTGGCAGAGGAGCACATGGTATTAAAATTATCTGAGCAGAAATGAAAGATGGATGTTCTGGGGCAAGTCCTTCCCTCTTGCCTAGCTCTGCTCCAGATTCAACATTCCTGGGTTCCCCCAAGCCAGCGCCTGAACTTTACATGGCTTGGACAGTTGAGGCTGTACACCAGGAATACAGCTTATCAATCCATGTGGAACATCACCCAATGCCTTAGTGGCACGGTCATTATGATGTGAGTATGGAGCATGCGAGTCATGGAAATACATGGCTGCAATACAGACCTTTCGGGTAGCTAGTAGGTCACCCCTCCCTCCTTGCATGGGAGCGTTGATACACGGGTTGCCTGTGAAAACTATTGGAGGCTTGCTTCCTCCCCCTTTGAAAAAGGCCTCCAAAGAGCAGCTGACTGCTCCACTCTATCCACAGCTGCCACTCTAAGAGCAGCTCCCCCTGGGGAGATCCCCGGCTCCTTGGGGAGCAAACGGGTGCACACTGCCTGGTCCCTCCAGTGTAAAATGGCTCGCTCCTCCCAGCGCAAGGCCAAGCCTCCCTTTGGACTGAAATCATTTCAAGTGAAGAAAAATATATTTAACTTCAGCACAAGATTTTAAGTTTCCCGTTTCAATGCACCTGTCACGTTGTCCTCTGTGGCGCTAATCGAACCCAGACCAATGTCAACTGCATGGCATCCCTTAGAGCCTCAGCCGCCTTATCCTGCCTGCCACACAGATGGGGCTGCGTGGGGTCCTGAAAGCCTGGCTCCTGCTGTATGGTCGTGTCCAATGCCTGGGATAGCACCGATGTAAACTGAAAGTTGATGCAGTCTCTGGAGCCTTTATTTAAGGCGTTCCCTGTGGCTAACATCAAGTGCTGCAAAAGTTTCTGCACCATCCGAGTCATCCTGGATCCCTCAGGGTCTGCCCTCAGCCTGGAGATGTGATTGGGGGCAGTGATGGGTGAAGTCAGCCCTCCATGCTGCTGCTGGTAGAGCTATTGTATTGGTAGCCTTCGATGCCACTGAGCGTGAAGCCCTGACAACTCGCTTGTGAGGCTCGGTAGGGGCTGGTCAGCTCCTTTTAAGGTGCCTTTGTTCCTTCACCTCGAACGAGGCTTGTAGTGAGTGGCATCTGCTGCCCTCCCTGAGAACTCGGACCTGGGGTGTCCCCCAGGGTCTGGTCTTACATCCTTGCTCAACCCAGCTGTGGGGCTCCTAGGGCGCCCTTCTGGCAGTACAGCCTGCGCTGCTGCCAGCTCTACCTCCTCAGCAGGTGGGGGTAGCACAGTGTGAGGACAGCCTGGCCCTAGGTGAAGAGCAGCTGGCTCGTGATCATGCAGGTAGGAGGGAGAGGGTCTGTCACCGGAGCATTGGCCTCTATTTGTCAGGGTGTTGTCTGGACTTGGGGCCTACTTATCGCTGCCCCTTGACTCCCTGCGGGCCAGGCAAGCCTCCTTCCCTCTTCTGCTGGACAATTGTCTGAACCCTCTGGGCTGCTCCTGCCATGGTCACCTCTAGCCTGGGCCATTGCAGTATTTAATTAGGGTAAATTAATGTAATTAGGGCACTCTAAGAAGCCAGCACCTAAACCACTGAGAAGGACACCATGCCTGTTGTCTTCACATGATGTTAGCTGCCAGTTTAATGGGCTTACTGGTCTGTCTTTTCCTGTACTGGTCTGTTTCCTCCTGTGCTGGGCTCAACTCTCATCTTCACCTTAAAAGCTCTGCAAGCTGCTGCCCTGCCTGTGGGTGTGTGCTCGTTTCTCACTGCTCTGCTCTGGGCATTGCCAAGTCCCCGCACCTCGCCTCCCCTGCTGTAGTGTGCCATCCCTGCTACAAGGCCCCTTCTAGCAATCAGCTTCTTCCAATACCTTCGGCTACTAATCACCCTCCCCTGGTCTCTGCCGGCAACAAACATAAGCGGTGCTGGAGCTCACCTCTCCAGTTCAGTTCATGTCACTACCCTGCCCCCCTTGCACATGGTGTAGCTCCGAGTGTGAGCTCTTCAGGGTGGAACTCTTGTATTTGTTCCTAGGTGCTCGGCACACCCACGCCCTGTGCAAATAGCAAAGTGCAGGAGTAAGGTGATGAATGACTCCTGTATTGGGCAGGGTGTGACACAGGTGTTGGGCAATGGCTAAGTTTCGTTTTACAGAGAAATGAAAGGGCCGAGGTGGAGCTGCACTCCAGAGGCCAGCAGCCCGCCCCTCAGATGTGCCTCCTCCTTCTCTGCAGCACTGGGAGTGGGAAAGGCACCATATTCAACCCAATATAAATGCTAGCAGTCAGCTGGAAGTAGGGATAGTGGCTCATTTGAGAGGCAGATGCAGAGACCCCCCATCTCTTAGGAACAAACTAAAAGGCCCACTTTATTTTAGGTGACAAAGGCTGCGGGTTCGTTGTGAGGTGCAGGAGGGCGAGGGTTGTCTGTGAGAGGTGGGGTGTGGAGGAATGTGGCCTGTGGGACTGGTGTGGTGCGTGTGATCCGAGGGCTGTTTAGCCATTGGTGCCTGGACTGCCTCCTCAGCCCACCTGGGCCTGAGCTCCTGACCCACAGTAGGACACTAATTCCACCAATTAGAGTTGGCCAAACCGAAGCGGAGGGCAGGAGGCTACTCTACCAGACCATGATCCCTTGCCCTCTTTTGGAGCTGTAGATTCAGGTGGGCACTTCAGCTCCAGAAAGAGCCAGCAGTGGGTGGAAAGCTCTGGAGCAGGGCAGCAAAAATGCTTGGAGTGCTGCGGCAGAGCTTACGTTGGGCCAGATCTGCAATACCTAGAACTGTGGAGCCTGGGAAGGAGGAGAACAAGGAGGGACTTGATCGAGGAACCAGACTCCAGCTCGGTGTGAGATTCCAAGGCATGCGGTGATGACTGATCCCTCCCTCTCATGGAGCACCAGGAGAACATGGGCTCCTTCCATAACGTAAGTGACTTTAGACCAAGAGCAAGGGACTGCTGCTTCTCGCTGCATGTGACTCTGGGAGATTCACCATCCCACAGGGTCACAGGGCTACAAAATGAGACTGGACTTGCTGCTGACCCAAAGATCTCTCGTTCTAAACTGAGGGATTATCGAACCTCATGGAGTATGCATCGCTGCAGGGGCTCAGGAAGGGTCACTCCTTCCTTCGATGGGCAGCCATGCGTAACTAGCCCACCGCGTTCTGGTACCAGGCTGCTGGCAGGGGCTGGACAGACCATTAGCCTGGCAGGCCCTTCCTTGGATACATTTGGTTGATCACCCATTGGCTGACCAGGCTACCTCATTCATAATTGTTAATATCCCTTCTGATCTCCCTCCCCCCCCAGCTCTTTCATTTCTCAGGCAGGTTCTAGCAACAGGTAGCTTTGCTAAACCAGGGCTGAGACCTGGAATGTGCCAGTTCTCTACATTGCTCACCGGAAATGGGTCTCTTCAGTTACATGCGGTAGAGCCTGTAGCTCAACCTCATTCTGGGGCTTGGCAGCCTAAGGCAATTGAGCCGGTTCCCTGCTTTCTTCACTGCTGCCAGGTAGTTTTGACACTTTTTGTATCTCTTTATCTCCATGCTGGTGTCGCTGATTAGTGCAGAGTTAACTCTGCCTGTACTCGGGAGCTGAGGGCAGGGGACCAACTGCCGGGGAAGGATGAAGGCAAGAGGGGGTCAGCGGCATGTGGATGTCTCCCTAGAACCTGGGGGGAGTGATTCGGGGCTGGACCCTGTCTGTAGTATTTCTCCACCTGGTTATTTTCCCTGCTCCAACCATGGCTCCTTGGGCAGAGAGTTCTCACAGGGACAGGCCATGCCAAGCCCCCCATGACTTTCCCATGAGACTGTGGAGCCTGGGGTAAAATCTGGAGAGGACTGTGCTGGGTACAGGAGTATCCAGAGCACTCCCTGCTTCACTCAGGGATCGGATGAGGAAGGGGGAAGAGGGACCCTTTCGGCTGGAGGAACAGCCTGGGGCACCCTCTCCCCATCTGGTGCTAGCAAGCACTTCTCTAGTGAACAGTCACGGTGCAACCCTACATGGGCTGTGCGGCTGTCCCAGGAACACCCTGCTACGCTCACAGGGTGGGGACGGGGCACACCGCAGCAGGGCTCCATGACTGGTGCAGGGAGGGATGGGCCAAGCCCTTCTTAGTGTGAACTCGGGTTTTCCCAGTTCAGGTGGATTCTGGTTCTGCTGGGTGTTTCCCTCCTGCCTGGCTGCAGCACTGAGATACGATGCCCTCCAACACCACCTCTGTGAATGGCCCCGCAGGTCCCAGCACCACGGCAGGGGTAAGTGTCAGTCACCCCAGCCCCCAGAGCTGCTGCAAGGAGCCCCGCTGGGATCAGCGCATCTCAGGGAGGGCAGCTGCGGGGAGGCAGGCTCAGCGCTGAGCCCGGCCTGGCCCTGGGCTTGGCAGCCGGGTCCCAGGAGGGTCTCGTACTTGTCTGCCTTTTACTCTCCTGTAACCGCTTTCTGAGCTGCATTGGCAGCCGGGCTGTCCTCTAGACCAGGCACTGCTACTGCCGAGAAAGTGGTAGTGCAAGTTACACACAGCCGCCCCCATCACGGCCCAGCTGTGAGCTGAGCGTCCTGCGCTACGCCCCAAAGCAGTTCCCTCTCCGCGTCCTGCTCATTCCCCTGGCTCTCTGCTGCTGAAGCTGCCAGCCGCCGAGCCGTGGGTGGACCAAGCCCTGTCGGTTTTGTGTAAAACCGAAGGGAAGTTGCTGGCATAAAGCGTCTCCCTCTAACCTGGAGGTAAGGCTGAAAAAATCAGTCCTTGCCTTCAGCCAGCAGCACTGAGGAGAGCCCTGATTCCTCAGGGTTGGTTTGGTTCAGATGTAAGGGTTCATGTCCCCATGGGAGGGTGGACAGGGCACTGACTCCGGGACAGTCCCCAGGAGTGCTGGGGCAGCATCATGGTTGTGGGGTTCCCTGAGCACTGCATTTGCAGGTGCTGTGATGCTCTGGGGGTTTCTCTGGAGGAATTTACAATATCCAGGCAGGTTTGTGAACACACAATTCTGCAAAGGGCCCTTCGGCTGCGCTGAGACAGACCCTAGCGAAAGCTTTTTGCTTGGGGCTACTGTTTCCAGACATGCCAGCTCTCAGAACTGATTGCAAGAGTGATTTCTGATTAAAATTAAGCCTCACTCAAGATCTTGTGAAAGAACTTTCAAACTTCAAGATTTTTTTTCAGCTAGGGCCCTTCTTACACTGTGTTTCCAGTCAAACAGGAGTTACCCCACCCTAAACAAAGGAGCGGGGTTTGGTTTCTCCACCAGGCAGTTAATGCCAAAGGACTTGGAAAGACAATTAGATTCATTTACACATTAGATAAACAAAGCTCTCCAGGTAACAAATGGGGGAAGAGGCAGCTGCCTATGCCCCAACAGGGAAGAGAAACTTCATCAGAGGGACAAGAAAGGGGGGAAAAGACCAACCCCCAAACAAGCAATTGAATCAACTGGGGGGAGATCCTGACATCTGAGCATTCTGAAAAAGAGGCTTAATTTTACTTTGAAATCCTGTCAGCCACTCCGGGCCGGGTATGGCCAGGGCGCCAGCTGTCAGCTCTGGCAGCTGCTCCCCTGCAGCTAGAAGGTGGGCAAGGGGACCCCACTGTAGCCACCCCCAAAGCCTGGGTTGGACGAAGAATCCTAAGGAGCAGAGGTGAGGCTGCAGGGGGCTGAAGGGGAGGGGCAGATGTGGTGGTGGGGCTGCATTGGTGGGTTCTGACCAGATGGGGTTGGTGCTGGGGGGTGAACTGAAGGTGATGGAGTGTTGGTGGAGTAGGGGAGGCTAAACTGATGGGGGGTGGTGATGGCTGGGGGCTGAGCTGAGGGGAGTTGGTGGGGACAGAAGAGATGGGGACTGGGGGAACAGAATTAATTGCTGGGCAGGAGACACGCAGAGGTGGGATAGGACCTCGTGCAGAAGGGGAGAAAATCCTGGTATCCAGGCCATGTGGGAGAGCAGGCAGCACTCAGTGTAACGTGCACACCCGGGGATGGGCCGGGATCTCAACCAGCAAGAAACTGACTTAAAAGCACAACACAATCTTCTTTAAATGTCATGATTTTGGGGGGTCTGACTCATGATTTGTGATCTCTGGAAGTTGGCACTATTGTATTTCTGTCCATCCAGCACTGCTCCTGCTGCATGGAACCAGGTTTTGCTCATGTTTTTGGGTAACCGGCTGCTCTGGGCTGTAGCTGCTGTGAATGGCTAGTGTTTGCATCTGCTCTCATTCGCGTGCTGAGCGGCTCATGAAGCAAATGAGGGCCAGGTATTTCTGTAGGGTGGAGCTGGGAGATCTGCTCCCTGCCTGCGCCATTTAGCCCTTGATCGTGGGGTTGCTGTGCCTGTGGGTCTCTCACAATTACTGCCTGGACCAGACTGCTGCTCTCTCACCTGCTTTGTTCCTACAGAGTGAGCCCCACGATCCTCCTCAAACGCTGAGACGGAAAAGGTAAAGGCCGGCATTTCTTCCAGTGCTTATGGAAACCACATGGAATCCTCACCCCGCTGTTCTGCGAGCAGCATCTAATCCATTTTCTCCCCATCGGGGCAGTGTGCCCCCAAGCCCTGCTGAGTTTCCCACAGATACAGCCGTCAACACAGGGAAAGGCAGCACTGGCCCCACCGCAGGCCAGCCAGGAAGCTCTTCCCTTAGCTACTCCACGGCCCTGCTGGGGTCACCGTGCCCAGAGACGACTCGCAGCCACTGATAGTGGGGGGCACGTGGCCGCCCCACGTGTCACCTCTGGGGGGAACCTCCCAATCCCACCTCCCTGAGCCAGGGCAGCCAGTCCCACAGGAGTGAGGACCACCTGCCTCTGGGCTGGCCCTGGCCAGGGAGACTCAGAGCACCACAGTGTCTCCCTGGAGCTCCCGTGGCCTTGTGGACACCTCAGCGGGGGGGGGCATGGGACGCCCCTACCTTGGGCTGAGCAGGTGCCAGGGAACCAGCTCCTGGCGCCTTCTCCATCGACCCCCCCGCCCCGCACCCAGCCCAGGGCCACTACACTCTTCCCACCCTGCCAGCGTTACATGGGGGGAGCTCTGTCCTTCTCCCACTGCACCTTCCTCCGGCACGTTTCCAGCTCGCTCAGCCCCTGCCCCCAGCAGTGGGAGGGGGTGGGCCACCATCACCGCCCCAGACAGGCTTTTGCAGGCAGCTGCAGAAAGGCAGCGACCTGGCGTGGCCACACTCACCGGGCATGAGAAGCGGCTCCTGTCCCCGCTTCCCACTGGCTGCCAGGGAGAGGGGCCAAGTGAGCTGGAAACATGCGGGGGGTTGGGGGGCAGAGCAGAAGGAGCTGCCCTTGCAGCTCTGGGCTTGCAGAAGTCGGAGGGGCATGTGGCTACCTAACGAGTAGAATGCTTGCCATGAGAGAGGGGCCAGTTCCCAGCGGGGGTCAATTGTCCGGGCCCCACGGTAGCCAACGCCATGAGGAGTGAGACAAGCAGAGGAAGGAGCTGCCCTCCCGCCCCCCTGGCATCTTGTTACCCTTTTGTCCCGTGTTCTTTGCTTCACCCCCCGAGCCCTGTCCCGTGTGACTGTAGCTCTTTGAGCCAGGGCTCCGCTTCCTACAGGCTAGCGCAGAATCAGCGCAGCTGAGGCTTGTGGGTGCGACCACAATAGAAATGATTCAGAACAATAAATACGACAAATCCAGGGTGCTGTGGCTGGGCTCTGATATCAAATGTCCCTTTGCCGCTGGGACCCTGCCTTCCCGCCCCACATAAGCCTGAGACCTCCTCCAGTCCCCTCATGTCCTCAACATCCCTCTCCATACAGCAGGCCACATGACTCCACCCCCGTCCACCTGTGAGAGGAGCAGGGCGGGCGCTGTTGGCCTGCAGTGAGCTGGGTATGTTGAGGCCATGGTGGTGAGGGGCAGAGTTAAGGCTGCTGATGTTTTGTTTGCTCCAGAACTTGGCCCTGGCTATAGGGCAGACAAGGCTGGCTCTAGAGAGAGGGACCTGGGACAGAGAAGGTCCTGGAGGGAAATACTAGGAACAGCCAAGGCTGGGGAGTCTAGGCTGGGTGCTTGGTGGTGGAATTGCTGGAAAGCTGACCCCAGCCACGGCTGAGCTGGGCAGTCACCCAGCGGGAGCATGGGGCAAGGACTTCACCCGTTCATGGGGACTGGGGCCGTTAACTCCCCAGGGAAGGGTTGTTTCCTCTGACCGCAGCCTGCAGGAGGCTTTGTTTAGCAAGGGATGCCATTGCCTTGCCTGCCAGAGACAACAGGACCCTGCCCTTTTCCGGGCCCTTGCAGGGCAGTCAAGAACAAGGAGCAATTAAGAAGCAATTTACTGATGAGCGGGATGCAGTTCATTGAGAGGTTTCTGGATCTGCTGAAAGAAGAGGACGCACTGCCGGACACCAAAAAGAAATACTTCCAGAAGGTGAGCACTTACCACCTCGCGCTGCGGCCAGCAATCCCGCCTCTGGGCTCCCGGCCACCGCCCCAGTCCTGCTTGGTGGGCTTGGGAAAAGAGGCCTCGGGGGGGGGGGCTCATGAATACACAGTGTGCTGTGGCTCACTTGTGTCTGCGGAGCAGGCAGGGGCGGGTCATGTGGCTCTCAGGGCAAGGAATGTACCTGGAAGTGTGGAGGAGTCAGCCCAGTTGCCTCTAAGAGGGATGCTGCTACACTGGGGGCGTCAGGGCCTGGGTTGGGGTAGGGAGGAAGGAGAGGAGCAGAAGCTGCCTTAGGGTCACAGGCTGATTTGCCAGCCACCTGGGAGAGGAACAAGCAGGGAGAGGGGAACAAGGAGTGTGTTGGGGGAAGGGAGGGAATCCTAGAGCTGTTGGGCTGAAGGGACTTTGAAAAGTCCTCAAGTGCAGCCCCCTGCACTGAAGCAAGACCAGAGGAGTTTGTCCAACCTGTTGTTAAGAACTCCAGTCACAGGGGTTTCCCATCCCCAACCTCCCTTGCAAGCCTAGTCCAGAGTTTAACTACCCTTAGCAGCAGAAAGTTCTGAATCTCCCTTTGCATGAAGAACAACTGACCATGTCCTTTGTAACAGCACGTATTGTATTTGAAGACTGTTCTCAGGTCCCCCCTCAGTCTTCTTTTCTCAAGATGAAACATGCCCTGTTTTGTAACTTTTCCGCACACGGCAGGTTTTCTAAACCTTTGCTCATTTTTGTTGCTCTCCTCTGGACTTTTTCCTTTTTTCCACGCCTTTCCTAAAGTGCGCTGCCCAGATCTGGGCCCTGTGCGTCAGCTCAAACCTCCCCCGGGCTGAGCAGAGCAGACTATTACCTCCCGTGTCTTAGATACGGCACGCCTCTTAACACACCCCAGAATAACATTAGCCTTTTTCACAGCTGCCTCACGTTATGAACTCCTATTCTGTCTGTGAGCCACGACAGCCCACAGATGCTTTTCAGCCTTGCCAGTATCCCCTATTTTGGAATCATGCATTTGATTTTTCCTTCCTGGTTATAGTACTTTGCACTTGTCTTTATTGAAGTTCATCTTGATTTCAGACCAATTCTCTAATCTGTCAAGGTTATTTTGCATTCTAGTCCTGTCTTCCAGTGTTTGCAACCCCTCCCAGCTTGGTGTCATCTGCATATTTTATAAGGATACTCTCTACGCCAGGGTGACCAATTATTTGTTAAGGTTCAAATTTCAGATTCCAGAGAAAATAATACATAAATAATAATAATGGTGGCAATAAAAAGATGTCATGGTCCATTCAAGTGTCTGGGCTGGATTTGGCCCACGGTCCACCTATTGATTACCCTGCACCACACATCATCCAAGCCAGCAGTTAAAATGTTCAGGAGTGCCAGCCCCAGCACAGATCCCAGTGGGACCCCCCTAGATACACCTGCCCAGTTGAACAGTGAAATGTTGATAACTGCTCTTTGAGCACGATCTTTAAACCAGTTCTGTACCAACCATATAGCAATGCCTTCTAAACTCTATTGCCCTGGTTTGCTTATAAGAACATCATGTGGGACTGTGTCAAACGCCTTATTAAAATCAAGATCTATCTCATCAACTACTTTCCCTCATCCACTACGCCAGTAACCAGTCAAAGGAAATTAAGTTGGTTTGGCATCATCTGTTTTTCACAGTTCCATGCTGTTTTTTTCTTGTTACCCTATTATTCCCTAGATACTTACAAACAGTTTCTTTAATAATTTGTCCTGTATCTTTCCAGGTATTGAAGTTAGGCTGACTAGGTGATATAATTCCCCAGGTCCTCTTTGTTAAGAGACAGTTACTATGTTTGCCCTGTCCCAGTCCTCTAGGATGTCACCTGTCCTCTGTAAGTTCTCCACGATCATTGCTAATGGTTCCAACATTGCTTCAGCTACTTCCTGGAGTACCCCAGGATGCACTTCATCAAGCCCTGCTGACTTGAATACATTTAACTTATCTAAATGTTCTTTTACCTAATGGGCTTGCAACCCTCCCCTTGATGTTAATAATTATGTTGCGAATCTGGTCATATTAATCTTTTTAGCGAGGACTGGAATGAAACACCTTGGCCGTCTTGCTGTTCTGTTGTTAGAGCAGTGCCTGCGAAGCAGAAGACCTACACTTGCCTTCATCTTTGTCTTGCTTCTCATGTATTAAAGAACCTCTTCATATTTCCTTGTCTATCCCTTGCTAGGTGCACTCATTTTGTGCCTCAGTCTGTCTGATTTTATCCCTACTTACGTGTGCTGTTCTTTCCCCTTTTATCCATGTTTCCACTTTTGATAGGATTCCTTTTTATTTTTCAGATCATTCAATAACTCCTGATGGAGCCCTATTGGCATCTTACTGTTCTTTCTGTCTTTCCTTTGCATCAGCATCATTTGCAGTTGTGGTTTTAATATCATCTCCCTGAAAACCAGCCAGCTTTCCTGAACTCTTTTGTGCCGTAGGTTTTCTTCCCATGGAACGTTATCTACCAGTTCTCTGGGTATGTTAAAGTTTGCTTTTTTGAAGTCCGTTATCCTTATTCTGTTGCTTTCACATCTCCCTTTCCTTAGGATAATTAAATCTAGCATTTTATGATCACTTCCACCCAAATGGCCTTCCACCTTCAGATTCACAGCCATCTCTTGGTCAGGAACTGTACCGGGTACACAGCCATCTCTTGGTCAGGACCATCTCTTGGTCAGGAACTGTACCGGGTTTACAGTGGCACTGTGGGACCTGGCCCACACTCAGAAGGGGCCCTGGCACCTGGAACATGGTCCCGCCATCCCACATCCTCTCTCCACCTGAGACCCCACCCGAGCTCTCACTCCTCTCTGCCCCCTCACCTTCCAGCCGCTGCCCCAGTCCTGAGAGTGGTGGGTGGGACCTCGGGAGGAAGACACGGGGCAAGGGTTCAGGGCGGGTGACCAGATGTCCTGATTTTATAGGGAAAGTCCTGATATTTGGGGCTTTTACTTATACAGGCATCTATTACCCCCACCCCCTCATCCTGATTTTTCACACTTCTTATCTGGTCACCCTATTGTGGGGCAGAGTATGCGGGCGGAGCCAGCTACAGTCCGTGTGCTAGGGCCTACAAAAGGTTAATCCAGCCCTGATCAGAAACAAGTCTAAAATGGCTATCCCTGGCTATTGTCTCCTCTTTCTGAACCAAAAAGCTGTCCTCAGTCCAGGCCAAGAACTTACTGGCCAGCTTGTGTCTGGCCCAGCTGTGCCTGGGGTGGGGAGGGGACAAGGCAGCACAGTCACACAGGCAGGAGAGCAGTGAGAATCAGATGGGAGGACGAGGTGGAATGGAGAGCAATTGCAGACAGGCAGTGCCAGGATCTCTCTGCACAAGTTGCATCAGCGTTATATGCAGCCATCCGGTCCTGCCGTGACTTTCCCATGTGAGCAATGGCTGCCGAGGCCATGGGACATTATGGGATCTGGATGGGGTGGGGAGGCAGGCAGGCAGGCGGGTCACCAATGGGAGTGCTAGATGTCCACCAGAACCCCATCCAGAGTCCAACTCTGCTTTTTACCAGATGCTGCATGCAATATTCTTCTTCGGACAAATACATGAGACTCCCATAGAGCCGATAGAGTTTATCCCTGAGCCTTATCAAGATACCTTCAGACGTGACTACCCAGCACCATTTGAGCAGTGTACAACCCACCTTCCCAGCAAAACACCTTACTCCATCCTTCTTGATTACGTATGTATTCTTTCCCCATCTCTGTGCGCGTCCTGTGTTTGTGCTAGGAGCCTGAGCTACAGGGCCAGATCCTCAACTGGGCATTAGCACAGCTCCACTGATGTCAATGTAGCAGAATGGGAGCCAGGCCTTGACTTCAGGATGCAGCAGCGGCTGCTAGGGAAGAGAATGAACGAAGATGGGCTTAGTGTGGCTGTAAGGTTCTGAACAGCCTGGTTCCAAGTGCAAGGTCATGACCATATTGGCACCATAGGAATGGCCAGACTGGATCAGACCAGGGCTCCTGGGAGTCCAATCCATTGTCTCAGAGTGGGGCCAGAACCCCTGCAATGGAGCATTAAAGAATAGCCTGCCCCAAGCAGAAGCTCTGTCAGCTCATGGCTGATTCACATGCTGAAGGCGGAGGGTCTCTCTATAGGAATGTGTCCTATCTAATGCAATGGGGTGTTCTCATTATCCATATCAATGGCTAAAATCCTGCTAACCTCTTGGCCACAGACTAATTATATAATGTCTAAACAAGTTTCCTTTTGTCAGTTAGTATTTTACTGCCTTTTCATGCCACTGCCATCACCGTCTGCCATTGTGTTACCCAGCCCCCAGCTGGCTGGGTTAGGTCCCTCGGAAACTCTTCAGTAACTGGAAAACCCTGGCTCGGCTGCAAATGCTGCAACCTTGTCACTCACCCCCTTTTCTGGATCAATTAGTATAACAAACAGCACCAGGCCTACACTTGAATCGGGGGCCCTGCTGATGGTGTGAAAGTTGATTTATTCCTACTGCTTTCTGTTTTGTAGCCAATCTGTGTTCCAAGACACACCTTCCCTCTCACTCCTATGACTACATCGTGTCTTTAAATGGCTCCTGTGAGGAACTTTGGCAAAGACTTCTTGAGTGCCTGAGTTACAGTGACCAGCTGTTGTTTAACTGCTCTTTCTCTGACAGAGGCACAAAATTCTGGTTTTGAAGAGGCGCTAGTTTGTCCTGCTCCTCTGGTTGTTTTCTGCTGCTGAAGACTGATGTTTTCCCCTGAGGAGGGGAACATGGAGCAAATAAAAGGATGTAAAGTCTTAATGAATAACGCTGTCTATTCCCAGGTGACTGAAGTGAAACAATTCACTACCCCCCAGGAGATAACGAGCTTCCTGCAGAACTTTAATGCACAACTGTGGACTAGATCACCGGTGGCATCTCTCGAGCTGAGGGCCGGGGAGTTCCCTTTTGCAGCCACTGTTATTGCTTGCTGCTTCTACCTTGAGCCCAAGGGTGGAACTGAGACCAGCCGCTTCTATGGTGCTTCCCTCTCCTGTAAGGGGCACATCGAAAGATCCATTATGATTAATTTGTCCTCTATAAAAACATGGCACAAGGCTGTGGCCTATGCAGTGTATCATAGGGACACTGGTCCAGCCATTACCTTCCCTGAGGGTGGATGGAGCCAGGCCTTTCAGTTTAAAATTAAGGAACAAAAGTATGAGGAGAAGTTGCCCTGTAAGAAGTGTCAGCAAACATTTCAGCATGTGAACTTTCAGCCCCCGCCTGAAGCCTCCGAAACCCAGGACAGTTGGCAATATGGGAACTGCGCTGAGACGGAGTCCTTGAGCAAGCTCCTGCTGGGGACCAGAGTGGTGGAGATGGGGGTTCAGACACACCCAAAGAGCTATGAAGCCATAAAGAAGGAATTCACAGATAGCATTGAGGCAAAAATTAAAGCACGTCTTATTTGCCACCTGCAGTCAAGAAAGTTCAAGGCCAAGACGTTACAGGTTTTCGAGCCCCAGTGACTGATAGTGGCAGCGGTGGGGGAGTCAAGCTGCAATTCTGTGCAGCTCAACCACCCTCCTGACTGGGGGCTGCTGCAGAGGTCTCAGGCTGCTCTAGTTCTAGCTCCCCCTCTGACAAAGCCCCCAGCAGCAGGGACTGCCCATAGTGCATACGCTGTGGGGACACCCCCCATTGCCTTCTGCTTAGGCTTGCAAGTGATGTACAAAGGCTGTGTGCTGTAAGGAGAATGCCTCCCAGCGTCTAACTGGATAAGAACTGTTGTAGAGGGGTTCACATTCTTGTCTCTGACGCTGTTTGGGAATTCAGCCTACAACCCCTTCTCACCCTCGAGGAGAAAAGCGAAGCAAAGGGGACATGCCAAGACTTTAATGCATGCCAAGTCCAGCTCCACCCTGAGATCCCACTCACCAGTCTATCACACCAACACAGGAGGCTACACTTTTTCTGGAGCCTGCCAGTGCTTGTGGGAGTCTCTATTTAGTCTCCCTTCCTGCAATAGAGCTGCAATATTTGATCCCCTCCATCCCCAGGGACCAATACACGATCTCTCCTTATTGCATTCTCTGGGGCTTCAGGCAGCCTTCTCTTGGAGAGACTATTCCACAGCCTGATCTGTCTCACCGGCAAAAAGCTTTCTCCCAATTTTCCCTTTTCTTAACATCCTTTCCTTCCCCTGCATTACTCAGCATGGATCCCCTGTAAACAATTCCTCTCCCTCCCTGCTGTTTACACCCTTCAGACATTTAGCTGGTGACGATGCTTCCCACCTATTCTAACAATGAGCTCGGACTTGGACAGCTGCATTCTCTGGGGATACCGTGACCAACAGACCCCAGGGTGACACCTTCAGAGATGGTCAGTGACTGACACCCAACGGTGTAGTCCTCCTTATCAGACATTGTTCTGAGCCTGGCATTGCTGCTGTTAAAGCCTGGCATGAGACTCCCCTCTGCACAAACTGCCCCTCACTGTCCAAACCCTACCTTCCCGGACCAGAATCAGCTAGTACAATAGGGCAATAGCAAACCTGGTCCCTGGGCCCACCTCCAGCCCCGCCCATGTGGCAGGGGCTGAGAGCTCCTCCAGCCCCAGGGCTGCCAGGCGGGGCAGACAGATCCTCTGGCCCCAGGGCCGTGGCAGAGAGCTCCTCAAGCCTCAGCTGTGATCCTTGATCCAGAGCTCTCAGCTCCACTGTGGGGCGTAAGGGGCCAGCTGCCTCCCTCCCTCCCCACAGCAGGGCTTTTTCCCTATAATGAACCCTTGGCTATAATGACCAAATGACTTGGACTATAGCAGGGGTGTATTGTGTGCTTCCCCTTCTTACACAGACAGAGCTTCTCTTATGGGTGTGGCACCTCAGGACTCCAGCCTGCTGTACTGGAAATGCAGGTGGTGAGCGTGAAGGTGGCTTTACATTGGACTGTAAACTCTTCCACTCAGGGACCTGTCTTCCTCTCTGTTGGTGCAGCACCCAAGGGCCCTTGGATGCTAATGCAATGCAAACACTGCGAATTTGGTCTATCTGACATGGAGTCCTGTGCAGACTGACTGGTGTGTGCAAATAACTAAAACCAGGTGAGTTTATCTACTTGAGGTTTTGGGGCAGGGACCTGTGCCAGGTCTGGGAAGCTCCTCACACACCTTTTGGGGCACTATAACAACAGGTTTGTATACAACTAAGGAGTCTAAACTGGTCTGCACTCAGAAGACGCTGCATTAAACCAGAGGGCGAAGGGAGCGCTGCTTTGCACTTTAACAAACTGAGAGCAATGTTTAATTATTGACAGACGCCTCCCCAGAGCTCCTGCCCACAGATGGACTCTAGCAGCTGCAGGGTGCCCATCTCCTCTGGGCAGCCCTTCCTAGCCCAAGAACAAGAGAGCAGGGGCAGATTCTCATCATGCTCCAGCCCCTGGATGCCACTCTGGCAGTGCAGAGGGACCATTGAGTCCTGTAATGGCTGGGGGAGAATTCTGGAGCAGCATAGGGCCAGCAGTCAAAACAGGAAGGGGAGCGGTGTGGCACCCATCAGCAAGACCACCAAACACTGCAGAGTCACTGGGCAAAGGTGCCATAGTAAACACCATCCTTGCATATCCCAGCTCACCCCTTCCAATAAGAGGCAGTATGTTCCCCCAGCCCCAGGGGGCAAGCAGGCTGACAAAGTCTGGAACGAAAGGGAGAAAGTCCTGAGTTCAGTTTACTTTGCAATTCAAAGTACCAAAAGTCTGGGGCAGCTCCACTGCTACCACTAACCCGCCAGGGACACAATCTGTCTTGCTGTGGTCCCCTGTTCACATTCCCAGAGGAAGGGCTGCTGCTCAGCTACCTCTCCTGCTCCTGGATCCTAGGAGGTGTGAGCTGCCTAGAGTCGGAGTCAGAGTCAGCCCCTGGCTGCTGTCAGGATACACCAGAGCTGGACACAGAGCTAATTCAGCTTGGATCCTTGAGGGTGGAGCGAAGCCATTGCAGCACATTGTCCAATCCCATGCCATCACGGGCGCTGGTCTCCACCACAGTGATGGGCTGTTTAGCACAGGAAATGATATCTTGAATACGGAACAGCGATTTCATCTCCACCAGGGACATGTAGCAGGGCAGGTCACTGGAGCCACATTGAGATGGGAAAAGAGAGAGAGAGATGTGCTAAATCATCCATGACAATGCAGAGCAACTGGAATTTGCCTTTCTTATTGAATCATCCCTGCAGGGGGCTGTCACAGGGTGACTGGCCTTTTAGAGAGAATTAGGGCTAGTCTATCCACAACTAAGGCTAGTAAACAGCCTTGGGGTTAACTGATTGCCCAGGCGGTTGATTAGGCCTCAATTAGGGATGCATCTAACTGTAATAAAGTCACCAGAACTCAGTAAGGAAGGGAATCCAGCAAGGCAATCATCTGAGGGGAAGGAAGGCTCCTGGACAGAGGCAATCCCAGCCAAGAAACAAAGGGAGTGTTCCCAGTAAAGTCCTGGGAAAAATGAATGAAAACCATATCCCAGCTATGGGGAGAAGAACTCGGTGAAATCTTTCTGCTATGTTAGCCTAGGGACTGGTGAGAGTTCTGCTCCAGCTCTGGGAAGGCCTTGAGGTGGTATTTTATGTTAAGGGCAGATGGATTGGTAAGAACAATACCCTGGATCTGAGGAGAAGGGCAAGGGGGTTGTCAACAAGGAAGATACAGAGACCATGTAAGAGGGGTCCCCAACTCTGGAGCTAGGAGTGGGACCCAGGCCATAAGTGGAAGCCCTTTCCTTGTTGGGGATATGTGTTGTTAATTAAAGGGATATTCTTCAAGGCAAGCTTGTTTGGACTTATTTACAAAGACAGGTTGGAGAAACTGAGGTAGTATCTCTAGTGCTCCACCTGGTCACTATGGGATGACAGAGGGCCCTCACTGGAACCAGCTGAAATGGGCAGAGCACTTCACCTGGCTCTAAGGGACTTATTTGGTTGCAGATGATCTAGGCAAGATATGACTGCAGCAGGAATCCCAGCTTCCCTCCATCCCACAAGGCTACTGGCCACTCTCAGCCTGGAGGAACCCTTGCCTTACATCTTATTGAACAGGATCAGGACAGATGCTGAAGTGAGCTGCTCTGCAGAGAGGAGCGACAGGAGCTGGACACAGGATGACGAGATCTGGGTGGGATTAGCAGCATCAATCATGAACTGGGAGAAAGAGTGAAAGCACCAGTTGAGGACTTTATTGAAATGTAAGGCAGCTGATTGGGAGAGCAGGTTCCCACCCACCAACCAGCTCCAGAATGGGGAGTGGGAGGAGATTAAAACAAGGGGGAAATGAAGTGACCTCCCATTAGTGAGAGGCTCCGGTGCAAGGTCCTGGAGTCTGAGGGCCATTCCTGTGATTTAGGGCCTCACTCCATAGGCCATGGTGATGAACCTCCCCCAGCTCTGCCTATCAACACGATCAGTTGCTCAGGAGTAGCCTAGTTTGAGATGATGAGGTCACCTTGCTGTAAAATGGGTGAGCAAAGAATCAAGCCCACAAGGTGATGGAGACGGATCCCACTGGCCCTGAGAGTTAAGGTGCAGGAAGATGCTCTGCCATGAACAACGGAGGGGCACTGAAGAGTGTGGCCTGGAGGTGAAGGGTTCCCATGGCCATTTCCACTCATTCAAGGGCTATGGGCAGGGAGAGTAGGACCTGAGCTGCCAGGGCATGTCTAGGCTCGGAAGGGTTAGATTTTTATCAGCAAGTGTCAGTAAACATTTATTTCACCCTACACACAAATGGGTGAAAAATTTCCATTAATAAGTGAAATGTACAGATAGGTAAAGGGAGAAAAATGTTGCTTGAAAATGTGAGAGACTGTCATTAAAGAAATGTCTGACCCCCCCCCTTTTTCAAATGTGAAAATTTAAATCAATAAAAATTGGAAACAAATGCTTAAAAATAAACAGTGATAATATCCACTGAAATAAAAAAAATCTAATTTTGCCAAGCCTCATTATGTCTAAACACCAGTGCTTTGTTATATTACAATGCAAAGGCCTTGACTCAGTGACAAAGGGCAGTGTGGTCTGTGGATGGCCAGGACTTCTGGGTTTTGCTTCATTCTACTACTGCTAGGAAAGTAATTTCCTCTTCTGTGTGCCCATCTGTATGATGGGATGTCTCTCCCTATCCCAAGGGGAGCTGTTACCCTGACTTTAATCAGCCTTCAAGGTGGGAATCACTCCATATACTGTGCAAGGCAGCTGCAATATAGCCTGAGCAATGGCTGTTGGGTTAGATAGTGGTGATTGGCCAGTGAAAAGGCCACATTCAGAATCCAGATCCAAGGGCTGTGCATTGTGCACTCACCAGGACCGCACTGCAGTCTCCGTAGTAACTAGACCAGATAGGTCCCATGCAGCCCCCCAGCTCCCGAATCGTGATCTTCTTCTGGATGAGGAGGTCAGTTAGATTTGTGCCCACCTGTGAGGTTAGAAAACACCAGACAGAGTCAGTCTCTGTAGAGATGTTTGTGTGCCTCATGAACGAGTCACTCTGCTAGTAACCACCAAGCTGCTGGTTAAAAAAGTGACCCTCTGGGGTCTGTCTACACTACATGGTTGGACCCACTTGCAACGTGGTGAGGGCCTGTCTGCGCTGCCAAAGAGCACCACTACAGGGAGTAGGGAGGGGTACCTGTGTTGTAAATGGCACTGTTCTATTCCTAATGTAGAAGAGCCCTCAAAAGCACGAGGACTGGATGGGATTACTAACGCTGCAACAGATTAAAGAACAGGAGCAGTTACGGGAAGGAATTTCCCAGCAGACATGCAGTACTTGGCGGCAGGAGCCCTACACCCCAGTCTGGGTTTAAGCTGGTGTCACATAAGGATGGGATTGACCTAGAGGTGCAACAGCAGTGGCTGAACTGGCATCAGACGGTTTCTGCTTTTGCTGACATCTTCTGACAGGTGCAGCATCTGTGCAGGGGCCTCCTTGGGGACAACCTTTTGTTTGGTGTAGCTGCCCAGGCTGAGTCTCCCTGACCCTGTAGACACCTTACTAACACAAAGGCAACAGAATCCTGGCCCCACTGCCTCACACTGAGACCCCCTCCCCGAGATGAGCAGCCTGGCCCCTCATAGGATTGGGCTACAACTAGCTGAGTGACGCTGCCATTCATCCCTGGCACTCGGCCGTGGATGCGTCGGGCTGGCGAAGGGCACCAAACACGCTGACGCTCTGAATGCAGACGGGCCAAGGGAGCCAGAGCCCCTGCCCTGGGCCGGGCCAGGCCATACCGTGGGCAGCGTGGGGGGCGGCTCCCCGAGGTCGCTGGGCCCCTCCTTGGAGCACAGCTGTGCAGGAAGTGGTTAAGGAGCAGGGGGGCAGGAGAGGGTCAGGATAATAATAAATAGCATCGGACACGGCTTCGCCCAGGGGACCCCGCAGCGCCGGCCCGAGACTAGCTGGGGACCGCTGCCCCCACCCCACGAACGCGACCCGCAGCAGGGTGCCGCCCGCCGGGCCCCCCCCGCCCGCTCTGGGCACCCCCCAAACCCCAGCCCGCCGGGCACCCCGCTCCGGACACACTCCAGCCCCGCCCCCACAGGGTCCGAGACTCCTGGGCGGGGCCGGGCCGGGCCGGGTCAGGATATTCTGCAGCCGCTTCACCAGCAGGGTCTTGCCCACCCCCGAGGCCCCGAGCAGCAGGAACATGGGGGGGGCGCGCGGCCTAGGCCTTCAACGCGCGCAGCCCATTGCCATGGAGATGCGCTGCCCCGCTCCCATTGGCGGAAATGCAGCGTAGGAGCTGAGCGCTCACTGGCGGACTCTGCTGTCACTCTGCTCTCCCGGGATCCAACCACTCCACTCCCCGTGCGGAGGAAGCTCCGCCCCGGCGGAAGCGGAAGCGGAAGCGCGGCCTGTGGCGGAGGCGATCCGATTCTGCCCGGGGCCCAGCGGAACCGGAGCCGATCCGGCGCGGCGGCGGCGGCTTTCGGGGGCACCATGGGCAGAGGCGGCGGCACCTTCGAGCGGCTCCTGGGTACGGGGGGCGCCGGGCGCTCGACCGCGGGCCCGGGGAGCGGGGCCGCGCCCCCCGTGCCTCGGCGGGGTCTGTGTGGCCCGGGGCCAGCGGGCCCGGCCCGGCTCGGCCGCGACGGGGCTTCCCCGCGGCAGCCGGCGCGGGAGTCGGGCCTTGGTCACTCGGAGCTCACGGCGCGGGCGGGGGGCGCTGCCCCGAGCCCCGGCTCCGCAGAGGTGCCCGGCGCCGGGCTGCAGCCTGCGGGGCGCGGCTGGGGGTGAATAGCCTGGCCTGAGAATAACTCCCCCATCTCGGAGCCCTGGGCCTTGCCGCTCCTGTGAGGGGCCCGGTGCCTGCCCCTGCCCCGAGAGAGCAGCGCAGAACGAGCTCTCTAGCCTGAGCCTGACAGAGGTGGGGTTACCTGTACCGGCTGCTTCGCCTCGCCCCATCCTCCTCCAGCTCTGGGCACAGCCCCCTGGCCGGGGATTCCCTCTGTCACGCAAAGCCCCATGACAGGGGTTGAGAGATCAGCATCCGTCATTTCACTGCTCCTCATAACCGATCTCGCAGCCAGTGCGTCATTGTGGGCAGAGCTTGTGTATCACCACTCTGCCCCACAGCCCCGCCTGAGCCCTGCTCACAGGTAGTGTGGGACTCAGGTGGCTGGTTTTTCTAATAAGGTGTTGGGAGGTGGCTTCTGATGCTCCCACCAGAATAGGTCCTTTAGTTTCTATCCCCTTCATTTGCCCTTTTAGCCCTTACCTTGCAAAACCCACCTTCCTAGAATCAGAAAAGATGAGGGTTGGAAGGGACCTTGAGGCATCTAGTCCAACCCTGACTAAATCATCCCAGCCAGGGCTTTGTCAAACTTTGCTAAAGATCAGGTTCTGCTACATGACTAACTCCCTGCCAGATGGTGGGCTGAGAGGTTCAGATCTGAGTCAAGGAGCATGAAGCTCTCATCAAGTATAAAATACTGTTAACTGGAAAAGCAGATGTAGCTGTCCTGGGATGAAGAGAGTCCTGGTGTGGCATCTAAATCAGTCATTTGACAAGCCCAAAAAGAACTCTGATTAAAGGATGGAGAGAGCGGGGAGGCCCAACTGTTGCTAGTGGATTATGGACATCAGCTTTGATTGCCCCGGTCACAGGGTGGTAAGACTGACACTGTGATGCCGACTTCCAGGTAGAACCCTGGATCAGTACAGAAAACATCAATTGTTAATTTTGCTAGCAGTACCTAGGAACCTCTGTCTGCTGCGTCATAGACCCAGCTGCAGGGGTGGGAGTCATAACTTGCCTCTGAACACTTACTTACTTAGTAACTGAAATGTTACGTAACAAGTTTGGAAGTGTAGTCCTTGTATTTTCAGCAGAGCAGGTTAATTTTGGTTAGAGAGCACCATAAAAGCCTTGTACTCGCCCACAGTGCATTCACACTGGCTGAACGTGTAAGAAATAACGTTTGCTTTGTTGTATGGGTTTGGGAGACTGAGGCCCCTTGAAACCTAGCTAGCTTCAAGACTGAGCTTGATAAATTTATGGAGGAGATGGTATGATGGGGCAGCCTAATTTGGCAATTAACTGATCTTTGACTACTAGCGGTAAATATGCCCGATGGGATGTTAGATGGGTGGGCTCTGAGTTACCACAGAGAATTATTTCCTGGATGTCTGGCTGATGAGTCTTGCCCACGTCCTCAGAGTTTAGCCGATCACCATATTTGGGGTCAAGAAGGAATTTTCCCGAAGGGCAGATTGGCAGAGGCCCTGGGGGTTTTTCACCTTCCTCTGCAGCATGGGGCATAGCTCACTTGCTGGTAGATTCTCTGTCCCTTAAAGTTTTTAAACCATGATTCGAGGACTTCAGTAACTGAGTCATAGGTTAGGGTCTATTACAGGAGTAGGCGGGTGGGTGAGGTTCTGTGGCCTGCATTGTGCAGGAGGTCAGACTAGATGATCATAATGGTCCCTTCTGACCTTTAAAGTCTTAGAGACTTGGAAAGAGCTAGGCAGTTTTTATTAGCAGTACCAGAATACCAAGGATTGGGAAGAATGTGTGCAGTTACTGAATGTCTAAGGGTCTGAATGATTGATGATGGGGAGCCAAGTCTCATCTGAGTGACAGCTCCTGTATTAATAAGGCTGAGAGGATGGAACAGAGGCTGGGCAGTTCCAAACAAGCTAATGAGCATTTCAATTCCTTGCAGAGAAAGCTACCAGTCAGCTTCTGCTGGAGACAGACTGGGAATCCATCCTGCAGATCTGTGATATGATTCGTCAGGGAGACACGCAGTAAGTGCCATATCACTTCCTGCCATGGGTGAGCCCACTGGTCCCCTAGGCTGTTGTTTTGTTATGTGGTACAGGAGACAATACAGCATCTTGAGATAATGTCTCTGATCGGGGAAGTTGCAGATCATGTCCTACCTAGGATCCTGAGAGAAAGTGGGCCTTGAACATCACTGCTCTTCCTTATTTTCTGGCTTGGCCCATGGAGTTGCCTGTACCAGAAACTGTGTTCTTTGCTATTGTGAGGATGGGGGTTACTGGACTGTGAAGTGGCAGCTGGACTCTTCCTGCAGGTTCTTGTCTGCCTGAAAATGTGTGTGCTCTCTCTTTTTCCAGAGCTAAATATGCAGTCAGTGCTATCAAGAAGAAAGTCAATGACAAGAACCCCCACGTGGCTCTCTATGCACTGGAGGTAACCTGAACCCAATGCAACACAGCACAGTGCAGTCCTCTCCAGTCCTGTGTAACATGTAGCCCGGATGGATGCTCACACTCTTCCACAGACTCTTCTCTAAAGAATGAAGTCTACACAAACTGCCCCCTTCCACCGCACCCCCCCCAAAGGAGTGCAGCTGACAGCTGTGCAGAGCTCACCCTCCTCTGATTCTGTAGTGGGGGGGCCTCAACACACCATCTGTGACCTGCTGACTCTGCTTCTTTATTCCCAGCTGCCATACTGAATGAATCTTCCAAAATATACATGAAATCTTGCCCGAAGGTTGCTCTACAAGGCTGGTGGTTGGTTTATTTGCAGCTGGGACTTTATGGGCTTCTAAATGGCAGGGAGGCAAAGGCCACCAGTAAGTTTAGGGGGTATTTCCTGTTATGAACGTACATTAAAATGTGACCATACTATTTAAAAAAAAGCCAAGAACCCCAGTTCAAGAGGCTCCTGGTGCTTCTGGAAGTAGCAGATGTTTCTATGGCTGAAGTTGGCACGGAGGGTTCTAGGTTCGGTGGTGCCCCCTGGTTTGTGTGCCAGGTACGGTACATGCTGTGCCTCTGCTCTCAGGCTGCTGGGCGTGTGCTCTGTAGGGGGCTGTGGGTGGTAATCTAATCCTAGTTCTTCTTTCTCGCAGGTCATGGAGTCTGTGGTCAAGAATTGTGGCCAGACGGTCCATGATGAGGTGGCCAATAAACAGACTATGGAGGAATTGAAGGAACTGTTCAAGGTAGAAGCATGTTGGTCACTTGTTTCCCTCTGGATGGGGTTGGGGGAGGCACTGAACAGTAAAAGCAGTGTCTTTCTAGGTCACTGTTAACACAGGGAGGCCCCTGGGGATTTGGAAATGGGGCAGTGGGAGGACATGGGAGAAGCAGAGTGTGGCGCCTCTGTGTGGAAATGCACGTCAGAAGGAACAATCTGAGCTGCTCAGGTGTGCCAGTGGGTCTGTTACTTGGAGTTTCCCAGGGAAAAGATTGTAGCATCATGGGCAGCTGCAGGAAACAGCTGCTGGGGAGGGAGTATGATGAGAGCAAAGCTGATGTCAGGCTGCGGAAGGAGCAATGGATTATACTGCAGCAGATAACATCCCGCTCTTGGGAGCATTTGCAGGCAAGTCCTCACCTTGGGTATTGCACTTGGCTTAGCCATAGCCAGTGAAGGAAATGAAAATACCTATCTGGGGGGTGGGAGGAAGAGGTGCTGGAGTGGGAGGTGAGCTCTCATCCCACAATACAAGAGGAGATGGAAAGGCAGCAAGTTTAAAATGGAAACGAAATCCCTTTACTCTGAGCTTTTAACTAATCTATGGGACAAGCTGCTGCAGGACGTCAAGGCCAATAGCTGAGCAAGATTCCGAGCTAAGCTTAGATGCTTGTGTGACTGAGAACAGAGTGTTAGTGACAGCAGCTGGGATGATGCTTCCATAGGCTCTTGATGCTCATGTCCCAGGGCACAAGCTCCTCTGCAGCTGGGGCGGAGACAGGAAGAAATTCTCCTCCTGCCCCCATCTCCAAGGCACACAGTGGGATAGGAGTACACCGCTGAGTTCACCATCGGGGCTTTCCTCCTTCCTCTGGAGCAGCTGCCTGAGGCAGGGGACTGGCCATGGCTAGCGGCTCCTGGATGAGCATTGCTAGTTCTGTCCTCGCACACGCTGAAGGGGGGTCTCTCCTCCTCCTGTCCTCTTCCTAGTTCAGCTGGATCTGGCTGGACACAGTAGCTGGTGGCTTGAGCCCGGCTCTCTTGATTTGCAATGGCAGCCATGAAGTCGAGCTGTGGGGGTGATTTCCTGTGACAGCCCTGGTGGTATCCCAGAATTCAGTGCAGCTTGAGCATTCCTGAGCTGGGGGAGCCTGCATTTGTACCTTGGGGGCTTTCCGGACCTGCTTGTGCACGTGGTGGCTCAGGGGGTCCAGCCAGGCCCTGCGACAGCCTCTTCGGAAGGGTGTGTGCAGTCTGGGCAGACGCTCGACGTACCCTGGGCTCTGTGGGCTGCTAATTCAAAGCAGCTGTTGCCTCAGTCACTGCCTGTCTAGTGTCTGACACCATCCTGAACACAGGCTCCTGGACTGCTCAGAGGGGCTTTGGGGTAGGTAATGAGCTTCACAAAAATGGGATCAGCTCAGGAGTCTCTGATTCTGCTCAGGCTCCCAGGTGAGCTGTGCCCAGAGCTCCCAAGCTGCATTCTTTAACTCTTCCGAATCCCTAAGTGCTGCTGGAGCCCTGGGCCCATGGACGTGGGCATTCTGTTGTCTCTCTCTTTGGTCCAAGCTCCTCAAGCCTGGCTGGGTTTGGAGCTGCAGGTGTCTCTGGGAATCTGTCCTGAGCTCTCCCACAATTGAAATTGGAGCTTGTGGAATGCTTGGAATCTGCTTTTTTGCTTGCCCAGGGGGAGGGGGGAGTTTCTGGAGCAGCCAATCATGTGGTCTGCTGATGACATGATCAGCTGATGGGAGAGCCCTTCTTGGAGGCTGGTTCAGACTGAAACAGTCCCTGCTGAGCTGCTTGCAGCTTCCTGAACTGCGGCTCCTGTGCCCCTAGCTCCTGAAGGTCAGGCATTCCTCCACTTCCCTGGGGCAGGTCTGGAGTGTTCCTGCAGAGGCAGTGTGTGAACTGGAGCTCGTGTCTGTGTGCTGGGGGCTGGTGG
This sequence comes from Mesoclemmys tuberculata, assembly GCA_007922155.1. NCBI lineage: Eukaryota > Metazoa > Chordata > Testudines > Chelidae > Mesoclemmys > Mesoclemmys tuberculata. Next base: position 23,105,534 of record ML675637.1, read on the forward strand.
AGGCTTGCTGGGACCCAGAGCCGGGGCAGGTTGTATTTCTCAGCCTTTCTGGCTAATGAGAAGAGATCAGTAGTTCTCATGAATTGCTGTTCCTGCTGGGTGGGGGTGGATATCTGGCTGCCTGAGAAATTAGCTTGGCCTGCATAGAGGGGGAGCAACTAGGAAAGGCCCTTTGGGGCAAGTGGGGTGCAGTGCTTTGGAGAAGGACCCCATTCTCCATGCTGAGCCCTGCTGCAATGGGGAGCAGTATGGTCTGAAGGATCTTGTTCCCATGCTCTGTTCTTGTGCTCCTGTTAGGGGCAGGGTGGCTAAGTGGGCTGTGGAGTTTGCCTCTAATGAAGTGCTCTTCCACTGGTCGGTGCCGTATGTGAGTGGGGTGAGTCACCCCAGGTCCCCCTCTCACTGTGAGGAACACCCCTCTAGCCTGTTCTTTGTGGGCCCCCACTCTATGGTGTGTGTGTCTCACCAGGACACAGCTGAGGGTGGGTAGCACAAAGCGCTCCCACAACATCCCATGCGGGGCTCAGATGCTTTCCTCCTGTGTGCAGAGACAAGTGGAAGTGAATGTTCGCAATAAGATCCTGTACCTGATCCAGGCCTGGGCTCACGCCTTCCGAAACGAGCCCAAGTACAAGGTTGTGCAGGACACCTACCAGATCATGAAGGTGGAAGGTAAGGACATGGGGCAAAGGGGGCTGGTGAGTCTCCCCATGGTGCTGACAGCAAGGGGCAGAGGGGGAGGGAGCAGGCGGCAGTGCCCAGCCAGGTGCTAGGAGAAGAGCTGGTACAGATGGGCTCATATGCAATGGCCTCCCTGATGGACCTGTCAGGGTGACTTGAATTGAGTCCCTGTTGCAGAGGCGGCTTCCCCTCACTCTGCCCCTGCAGCCGAGCTAGGAAAGATGTGGTGTGGCAGAAAGGCCCTACAAGCCAGAGTTGGGAATGTTTTCTTAGGAAACTTGCTGTAGATGAGCTCATGCTCCTGGGAATGGCTCCGTTCCTGGGCACTGTTCCTGGGGTGGGCAGCTGAGAACTTTGTTCCCCTTTTGAAAGACATGACGTGCTTCTGGATTTCTCTGAAGTGCTAGGTGCATTCAAAGTGCCCAAATCACAGGCACTGCCTAACACCACGATTTTACCTTGTGTGAGTGGCTGAGAATCCATGTGGATCCCAAGGAGCCCCTTCCTGGCAGGAAATGCAGCATTTCTTGCCCTGATCTCGGGCTTCCAACATGTGTTTTCTCCAGAGGGCCCCTGTTGCCTAATGTGAGTGTCATTGAATCTCTCTGGCAGGGGTTGTACTCTGCATTCCGAGTAGTCTTGAGCCAGAGCTGGGAGCAGAGGGCTGCCCTGGCTCTGATCACCAACATACGGACACTACCCCTCCCAGCTCTCGTGGGAGGCAGATGACTCTGGCGCAGCTTAAATGATTGTTCACAACTCCTGCACAAGTGGTGAAGCCAGGACTAGAAGCCAAGAGCCCTGGCTCTGTCTTCAGCTCTGAGCATTAAGCACCACTGCCCAGTCTTAACAATGAGATATTGTTCCACTCTTCCTGCAGGTCACGTGTTCCCAGAATTCAAGGAGAGCGATGCCATGTTTGCTGCAGAAAGGGTGAGCTCTGCAGTGCTGAGTGGCGAGGAGGAGCTCTGGTGTTAGAGGGGACAATTGCTGCCATTTCTAGCCAACCGTTAAACTGATGGTCAAACTCCTGTGTTCCTCTAGTGCCAGAATCGCCTTCCATGGCTTGTGCAACTGCTTGGATTCACACACTTCTCACTGAGATGCAACCAGTTCTGGGGTGGGACAAATAGTTTAGGGGGTTCTGCACTTGGACCTGCAGGGGGTTGGAGGAGGCAGAGTGCCTTGACTGGGAGCCAATGCAGAGTGCTCAGAGATCAATGATACCGCAAGAAGGCAGCCGTTTAGTCCTGCGTCTTTCCAAGGGTTCCTCCAGCAGCGCAGCCTGCCCCACATGCCAGGGCATCACTGGGGTCGGCACGGCGCATTCCCCCAGTGAGCCGGCAGGGAGAAGTAACACCCGCTGCACAGCTTGTGACCCAGTGCAGCTAGTGGCCACGGGAGGTGTTAACTGCAGGGGAGAGTGCCTCCTGCTGCGTTACTATTGTCTCCCCTCTAAGGAATGGCTTGGCCTGGCCTGGCCCGGAGCCCGACAGGCACCCTGGAGCCAGTGCCTGGCTCCGGACTCTTCCTTACGCAGGTCTCTGCTCTGCGGCAGGCTCCTGAGTGGGTGGATGCTGAAGAGTGTCACAGATGTCGAGTGCAGTTTGGGGTCGTGACCCGCAAGGTGGGTGCTGCTTCTTGTTCGTTAGTTCCCTTCCCCATGTGACACCTCTGGGGCTTGGTCTCCTCCTCCTTCCCCTGGCAAGCGACCCCGTAGTTGCTCAGTCAGGGTGGGCTTGGCTGGAAAGCCGAGCTGTAGGGGCAGAAGGCAGCAAGCACCCTGTGCAGCGGGCATGGAGGGGCACAGCCTGTGTCAGGATGGTGCTAAGGAAGTGCCTGGAGTCCAGTGTCCAGGCTGACCTCATCCCCCTCTTTGTTTGCAGCATCACTGCCGGGCCTGTGGGCAGATCTTCTGTGGGAAGTGTTCCTCCAAGTACTCCACTATCCCCAAGTTTGGCATTGAGAAGGAGGTGCGGGTGTGTGAGCCCTGCTACGAGCACCTCAACAAGTCAGTCTCAAGGGGCTCCAGGGTCAGCATGCTGCATGTGGCGGGGGCGGGCGGTTGGTGTAGGGCCAGCCTTCTGGAACAAGGGAGCGTCTCCACAGCCCTGCACGCTGGAGCCTCTCTGGATGTGGCTCCCCAGTGGCTGGGCAGCCTGGCCGGAGAGCTGCCCCTTAGAGACTGGGCAGAGTTTGGGGGGGCGGCAGATTCATGAGATGCCAGTCAGCGATGGCAGTGTAAAGCTGACGCCAAGGGCATTGTCTGACTCCCTTGCCCCCATCCACGGCCTGCTTGCTGGGAGCCGTGGGGCCGGGGTGGGGCAGGGCAGGGCCAGGCCATGCTCCTCGCTGGGAATGGGGGGCTGAGGCCAGGCTGGGCGAGGGGCGCTAGCCCCAAGCAGGGCTCAGGAATGCTTTCTGTAGGTCCTGCTCTCTGCTGTCACCTCTGTCTGATTGTAGGAAAGCTGAGGGCAAAACCACTGCCACCACTGAGCTGCCACCTGAGTACCTGACCAGCCCCCTGTCTCAGCAGTCCCAGGTAAGTGGGTAGGCTGTCCTGCCTGCACGGGCACTGAGCTGGGCTGCAGGCTGGGGTAGTCAGTGGTTTTCTTCCCCTCCTGCTCGCTGGCCCACTGAGCAGCCCCCTCTCCGTCTGCAGCTGCCTCCGAAGCGTGACGAGACGGCCCTGCAAGAGGAAGAGGAGCTCCAGCTGGCAATCGCCCTCTCCCAGTCGGAGGCCGAGGAGAAGGAGAGGATGGTTTGTACCCGGTGCTGGGGCTGGAGGAGGGAGCGCTGCCTGGAGCCACTCCAAGCCCCTGGAAGGGCTGCTGCTGTGTGCTTTGCACCAACAAGTTCCCAGCCCTGGGCCTGTTCCAGGCCAGATGCAGCACCTTCCTGGTGCAGGGAGGATGCATGGTGGGCTAAGGGGTGTTGGACTCCCCTGGATCTGGGGTGAGGGTCTCCTTCACCAGAGTAATGGGCTGGTGCTGATCTTGCCTGTGTACAGATCCAGGCGGGCCCCATGCTGACATTAGCAGCTCCTCCCACCCAATGACAAGTGAACGTGCAATGATGGGGCCTGACCCCAGGCAAGGGGCCTTGCCCTCCAAGCCAGGCTTGTCTGCACTGTTGAGCTGGACGGTTCTCAGGGCTGATCTTGTGCCCCCCTGTGCAGAGACAGAAAACAACCTACTCCGTGTACCCGAAGGCTGATCCCACTCCTGTCACCTCGTCCGCACCCCCAGTCAGCACCCTCTACTCCTCCCCTGTGGTAAGTGCACAGCAGCCCTCCTGAGCACACCAGGGAGGTCAGTGCCCAGTCCCCAGGGCTGCCCTGCTGGGCTCATTCCCCACCCTGATCTAAAGCCAGGAAACCATTGCTCTGATCCGCCAAGAACCCTGCTGTGCTGGCCAGATCCAGCAGGGGATCCAGGAGACCCTGCTCCAAAAACTGGCCGTGTATCGTGGGTGCTGTTCCTCTGCTGCCTGGACAGGAGGCAAACCCTGCCTGGCTGAAGGAAGGAAGACCTGCCTACTGCCCCTCCCACTCTTACGCTCCTGCTGTTGCCTGGCCTGGCCCTGGGCAGGGTATTTCTGTCCTAATGGGGAGTTGTGAAGGGGGCCGTGGAGTCCTGAGTGCTTCTGAGACCTGACATCCCTCCTCCTCCTCTCTCCCCAGAACTCCTCTGCACCCCTGGCCGAGGACACCGACCCTGAGGTAAGGACACATGCCTCTCTGGTGAAGGGTAGGCTAGTTCCCCCTCAGGCTTGGGCACTCATCATCTCCCTCTGCTCTTCCTGGCAGCTGGCGCGGTACCTGAACCGCAACTACTGGGAGAAGAAGCAGGAGGAGGTTCGCAAAAGTCCCACCCCATCTGCTCCACTGTCCCTCTCTGAGCCAGCTGCCCAGCCTGGGGAAACTCATCCCATCCCGCTTGGTGTTGTGGAGGTAAGAGGGGCCCAGTCCCACCCCCATCTCTCTGGGCTCTGGCAGGTGTCAGTTTGAGCCAGTGCCCATGGGAAGTGCCTGGCCCCCATCATGAAGCACAAGTCTGGCTCCTGTCTAGGTGTGGGTTCTGGGAGCGTGTGGGGATCAGGGCTAACTGTGCTGTCTGTCTCCAGCAGCAGTACCAGAACGGGGAGTCGGAGGAGAACCACGAGCAGTTTCTGAAAGCTTTGCGGAATGCTGTCACCACCTTCGTTAACCGTATGAAGAGCAACCACATGCGGGGTCGCAGCATCACCAATGACTCTGCTGTGCTCTCCCTCTTCCAGTCCATCAACAACATGCACCCCCAGCTGCTGGAGCTGCTCAACCAGCTGGACGAGCGCAGGCGTAGGTGGCTTCTGCCCCCGTCCCTGGGGCACGGCTCCCTGCCAGTGGCTTGTGGGCAGCTCTCTGGGAACGAATGGGAGACTGCTGGGTGGGTCTGTGCAGCAGAGCGGTATAGCTTAGGACCAGTCCTGGGGGCACAGAGGAACATATCTCCTTTAAGGGTTGGTTGGGCGTCACGTTCTCTATCCAGGGGCAGCTGGTGCCCAGGGCTTGGTGAGCTCAGCACAGAGCAGGCCTGGATGCTGCCTTGCATGGGTCCCTTGTCCTGCCGGAGCCTGAGGCTGCATTTCTCTTCCCCAGTATACTATGAGGGCCTGCAGGACAAGCTGGCACAGATCCGGGATGCCCGTGGGGCTCTGAACGCTCTGCGGGAGGAGCACCGTGAGAAACTGCGCCAGGCAGCTGAGGAGGCAGAGCGCCAGCGCCAAATCCAGCTGGCACAGAAACTGGAGATCATGAGACAGAAGAAGCAGGTGAGGGAGGGAAGCATTTTCCAGGTGTCTCATGGAAGGCAGCAGGTGCTGTGCCAGGGCTGTTCCCAGAGCTCGCTGGTGGCCATGACAGCTGTTCCCAGCCTGCGCCTTGGACTGGCCCATTGTGGGGTGGCTGGGCAGACCTGGCTGAACTAGCGCGGTTCTGGCAAGAGGGTTGACTTGCCCTTTTTTGGAGGCGTGGTATCTGAGCTGCACTGCCAGGCCATGGGGAGGTCCTTGCCCCTGTGAGAGGCTGAAGAGGGGTTCCTCCCTCCTGATCGTGTGCTGTCGGCTCTCCCTGCAGGAGTACCTGGAGATGCAGCGGCAGTTGGCCATCCAGCGGCTGCAGGAGCAGGAAAAGGAGAGGCAGATGCGCCTGGAGCAGCAAAAGCAGACCATCCAGATGAGAGCCCAGATGCCAGCTTTCTCTCTGCCCTACGCCCAGGTACAGCAGCTGTGCTAGGGAGCCTTCCCATGAGCCTCTCCCCAGAACTCTGCCCTTCAAGCTCCCTCCTTTTTGCAGCTCCAGGCCATGCCAGCAGCAGGAGGGGTGATCTACCAGCCATCCGGTCCCACCAGCTTCCCAGGCACCTTCAGCCCCGCAGGCTCCGTGGAGGGCTCTCCCATGCACAGCGTGTACATGAACCAGCCAGCTCCAGGGAGCACTGGCCCCTATGCACCCATGCCCGTCGCAGGGGCAGGTAAGAGCCTGGGCCAAGCAGCAGTAAGCAGGGCTGCACTGCAGCACCAGTCGCCTCACTGTGCCCTCTCTGCTCCAGATCCCAGCATGGTCAGTGCCTACATGTACCAGGCAGGCGCAGGCGGTGGGCAGGCAGCCCAGCAAGGCCAGGCGGTTCCCACCACAAACCCAGCCTACTCCTCCTACCAGCCGACACCGACACAGGGCTACCAGGCAAGTGAGCGGCGCGCTGGGACCCAGCCCGCCGCGGGCGGGACTCGCAGGCCAATCTGGAAAGGACTCTGCAGTCAGTGGCACAGGCTGTCCCCTCCCACGCTTCCCCGCTGAGCGGTCCCAGATTGCCTGGGGCTCCCCCTGGGGAGCCAGCTGCTCCCTGGACCCTGGTTGGTGGGGGGAGCTGCTTGGCTGCCCACAGTGCCCCACGTTCACCCTGCGCTCTTCCCCATAGAACGCCGCGGCACAGGCGCAGAGCATCCCTGCCATCTCGCAGGCCCCCCAGTCTGGCACCATGGGCTACATGGGGAGCCAGTGTGTCTCCATGGGGTACCAGCCCTACACCATGCAGGTGAGCCCCACCACCGAACCTCTCCGTGCCCTCTCGAACCTGGCTTTGGGGGTGGCTGTTGGTTGACGTGGCGGCTGCTCACCAGCTAGGGGGTGAGGGAAGTAGGGCTTTTGCTGGCACTGGTAGGGGGAGGGCTCTGGGGCTGGATTTTTTTGTATCCCCTTGATCGAAGTCAGAGCCCTGCCCTGGCCCTTCACTCCTGCAGCTGCAGCTCAGATCTCATCTCTGGTACGATGGGCCGTACGGCCCTGGCCGTGAGCTCTGGGATCTCTGCCCCGGCAGAGGTCTGATGACCGTCTGATTGCTCTCCCCTGCCTTCTGCTGTAGGGCCTCATGTCAACCCTTCCTGGGCAGGAGCCGGCGCTGAGTAACCTGCCGTCCCAGCAGACGTACCTCTCGGGACAGCAGCCCATGTATCAGCAGGTGAGTTTCAGCCCCACGCAAACCTGGCGTCCCTTTTCACCATTGTTTCTGCTCCCTCCTCAGCTGGTCACAGTCTGCCCTGGTCACCTCCAGCTCCAAGCGTATTTCCCTGGGGCCAAGCATGGGTGGGAGTGACCAGCAGGGGCCCTGAGCTTGCGCCAGCCCCAGGCTGGGTAAGGCGGGGGGACCATGTGAGGAGTGGCTACTAACCACATCATTTGTCCATCCCAGATGCCGCCCCCTGCAGGACCCCCCCAGCAGCAGCCACAGCCGCAGCCGGCCCCATCACAGGTGCAGCAGGCCCAGGGCAGCAGAGAGGCCCAGCTCATCTCATTTGACTGAGCTCTGCGAGGAGGGGGCGGACCCGTATAACACTACTGCCTGCAGGAATCACTTATGTACCAAACTAGCCATTTCTGTCATTTCTCCCCCCTGCCCCCCCGGGGAATGTCCTTGCTCGAGGGGAGAGTGGGACCAGGGCAGGCACCCTCCTAGCTCCCTGGGGCTTTCCCTGCCGTCCCTACCTGGCTGAAATGCTGCCATGGGTGTTGGAAGCTGTGAAATCCCCTGCCGGGTGGGGAATGAGTGGGCACACAGCCCTTCAGGAGGAGCCTGTAGCGAGACCAAGGCTGCAGACTGGCTGCTGGGTTCCCCCCAGGGCTGGGGGGCAGGATGGTGACTAGAGCCTACTGGGCCCCCTCCTTGCCAGGTTCCCGTCTGCCTAGGAGCCAGCACAGAGAAGAGCTCAAGGAGGGTGACCAGTAATAGAATAGGCCAGGCCTCCCTTCCCTGCTTTGCAGCATGGGAGACACTTAACTATGCTCCAAATACGTGCTCCAGAGCCAGCTGCTGCCCTGCCCCATGGACCTTATGCTGAGCTGCCCCAGTGCACAAAGGCTGGTCTGTGCCCCTGTTCCTTTTTGCCCCAGTAGGAGTCTGGGCCTCTCCATGGATGCCTAGCACCTGAGCTTGCATTCCCCGCTCCTGGGAGCCTAGCCCTTCTGCATGCCCTACACTGGGTCCAGCCCCCCCTCCAGAGGGCCCCCCCCCCAGCTTTCTGAACACTCATCCCTCACCTGTAGGGTGGAGCAGGCAGAATGGAAACAGTGACAATAAAAGGTATTTAAAGAGCTGTTACCCTGGGCCTGGTTCTAGCTCTGCCCCCAGCCCTGGAGCCGCTGCAGGGGGGTTGGGGGGAAGGCTGCTGTCCTGCCAGGCAGTGGGTGTCAAGCAAGGCTCTGCAGAGCTGGGTTCAGGGGTTGGAGATAGTGCTGCACGGCCCTTGCTGACTCCTCACCTGCTCCAGGGCCACCATGAGAGAAGGATCCCAGCCCTGCTGCCTGGACTCTGACCCCAGCAGGGGCTTGCATGCACCTGCCACCACCCCTAGGCTGCAGGGCTCAGTGCGACCCTGCCCTTGGCTCACAGCAGCAGACAGACTCATTTTAAAGCAGTTTATTGTGAGGTGTCCAGAGGATTCAGGCAGCCATGCCCAGACAGGCTGCAGCCCCCTCCAGGCCCTGCTGAAAAATCAGGCAGTGGGTCTGTTTGAGCATTTCCAGCGAGGCGTGAGGAAAACAGGCATGAAGGTGCAGCACCGCCAGGCTTCTCAAGGGCTTTAGAGCAGTGAGCCAGGCCACAAGCCATAGGGCTGGATTATGCTCAGTGGAGGGGGAGCCTTGGGCCAAGGAGCATGGGGCTGGGCAGGGAAGTGGAGCCGGCAGCAGAACTGTGGCTGGAGAAACTTGCCCCCTGCTCATGCATCAGTCCCTCATTTTCATATGAACTAGCCTTCAGCAAGTGGCTGAGCTGTCCCACCATCTGTGCTCCCACCAGCTCAGCCCTAACCTTTTAAAGCTGCCTGGTTCCCACATCCCAAAGAAACCTTACCATGCACTTGTGGTGCAGCATGGTGGGAGTGGCCAGCTGCTGAAGTTCCTCCATGTCCTGCAGCCCCCCAGGCTTGATTCCTGCTGGTCAAAAAGCCAACAGCCAGCTCAAGAGGCACCAAGCAGTGTCCCCATCTCAGGGTGGATGTGGCTGCCCTGGACTTTCCCAGGGATAGGGCTGGGCTCATCCCGAGCTGCTGCCATTGTGAGGAGCTCCAGCCAGCCCTCTTCACCCTCCCTGGGATACAAATGGGCATGGTCCTTGAGGCAGAGCCTCCTGCAGCCCCTGATGAACCTGTGCCAGTAAGTTGGAGCCCCTCCTAGAGGAAGCTCCCCTGGGTAACTTGTGCTCCTAGAAGAGGGAGACAGTTGCACTTGGGTACAGAGCCTGCCTCCTGTGGGGCTGGGTGTAGATTTGGCCCCCTTCAGGCTTGCACAAGGCATGCCAGCACCTAGCTACCACAGAGCTGAAGAATTCAGCTCCTGGGGCACAACTCACCTCCCCAGGAGCTTCTCATCTGCTTGATGTTGCACTCTGGCCTGTTGATGGCAAAGGGCTGGGGGCACAAAGTGCAGTGCCCTTCCCTGCTCATCCCTCCCTAACCTCCTCCATGCTCTGATGAAGTGGCAGCAGAAGGTGGGTGTTTTAACCCCTAGGCTCTATTTGATTTCAAGCCTCTACCATAGGGCCCGGAGCTGGCGTTGCTAGACCACAAGAGGATTAAGGGCTTTAAGAGGTTGCAATGTGGGCTAGGGAAATAGCAACTAGGGACATTCAGCACCTACCCCATGGCTGGAGGAGGGGGGCTGGACTTGCTGCAGGATTGAGGCAGCCTGTCCTGTTGGAGGAGTGGAGAACAGGCTGCTGGAGACAGTGCTGGCATCCCTGGACTTCTCTGATGGTTCACAATGGGCCTTTGGGGCTCAGATTCTTGGAAAGCCCTAAGGCCCTGCTGTTGTGTGGGGTGAGAGGCAGGGGTTGGTAGATGGGATTCTATTCTTCATACTTACCCCATAGATCAGGCAAAGTCCCCTGGGTTCAGCACCTTGCCCACAGCACAGACTAGTCCCTGCAACATCCATCAGGCAGGCAGGCACCGGGGAGAAGTGAAGGGTGAACCTAGGCCAGGGCCTGACCCATATACCAGCAGGAGCAGAGGAAGGTGCCAGCACTGCTCTACCAGAGCTACCCTTTAGAGCAATAATCCGTTGGGAGGGCCAGGGGGAGGAAGGATGTCTCTTTCCCCACAGGGCCCACCCATGTTCCCTGCAGGGCTCAGTGTGTCCATACGTGCACACCTCCAGACCTTGTGCAAGGAAGTGCAGCAGGTTAATGATGACATTGAGATTGCAGCAGCCCTGGCCCAAACTGCCCACTGGTCCGAGGACTGAGATGCATCAACAGCCAGTGGTTCCTTCACGTTCTGCACCTTGGTGGCTCTGATGTAGGCAGAGATGCTGGAGGAAGAGACAGACGGAAACTGGGAGAGGCTGCTGGTCTCTGCCTGTGGCTGCTGCACTGCAGCCAGACAGAGGCCACCTCCTTCTGCTCTCACAATGGGGGCTGCTCTGAGGCACCAGGCTGGGATCTCTTTTGCCATGGCCAGGGCCACAGTGCTGCCAGCATCACCCTCCAGGGCAGGCTGTGTTGCTGGTGCTAGGTGAGGAAGATGTGCACTAAGCTAGACTTTCCACTCCATTCAAAACCCAGAGGGTGGCAGGAAATGAAGCCTTACATACGGTGCATCTGGCTGCTCTAAGCCAGACCGTCAGCAAGCACCGTCTCTCCCCCCGTTGTGCTGTACACACTGAATGAAGCAAGAATTCCCGGCCATGGCAGCTGCCTCCAGCAGAAGGCAAGAGGAGGGATGGGGCTGCAGGAGAATCTCCGTGAGAGGGGGATCATGCAGTCTAAGCCTCCCAACTCTACAGATGTCTTTCTAATGTGCCCATCGCCCTTGGACTCGTCCTCCTGCGCTGGGGCCATTACCCCAATGAGAGCTGTTACGAGCCAGGGGGGGTGGGAGTCACGGCAGGATGTTGGTGTTACGTGTTCTGACAAGGCTGAGCCTGAACAGCCCAACGGCCTGCCGAACACTGACTGGCCACAGGCGCTGGGCCTCCCCCCCTGGGGCCGGGCAAGGGAGGTCAGGACACTTGTGGCCGGAGCGGCCAGGGGCCCCATCGCCATGGGAGTGACCCCTTGACAGCCCGACCCTTCCCCACGGCACCGGCACCGGCACCGGCCGCCAGCAGGGGCCAGGAGCCGCTTTCAGGCCGGGGCCTGTCCCCTCCTCTGCCCCAGGGCCTGGCAGCGCCGACACAGGCCTTACCTCGCCGGGGGCGTCAGTCAGGCCGGCCACACAGGCCACGCGCTGCCCAGCCCGAGGCCGGGCTTGTGTCACCACGGACCCGGCCGCGCCTCCCGCCCCGGACCGCGGCGCGGGGCGGGCCCGTGCCCCGGCTAGGCCCGAGCCCGGAACGGGGTGGCCGGGCCGGAAGGAACCCAGGCGTCCTTCCGGGGCCCGGCCCCGCCCCTCCGCGCGCCACCACTGCGGAGCAGGTCTGCCTGCTCGCGGGCGCGGTGCATGCTGGGTAGCGCTCGGAGGCCCTCGGGGCTAGAGCGTCGCTCCCCCCCAGCGGGTGACCTGGCCGAGCCAACGAGACGGGGTCACGTGGCAGGCGCCGCCGCCTAGACTGTCATGGCCCGCGCGCTCGGCGACCATCGAGACGGGAGGCAGAGCGCCGCCGCCCGCGCCTGTCCCCTGCCTGCCGCAGCCTGCCGGGCGTCTCCTTCCTGCTGCCGGCAGCCGCGTGCTCGGTGCCGGCGCCGCCATGCTGCCCGCCGCCCGCGCCGTGAGGGGGCCCTGCCTCGCGGGGCTCCGGGCCGCTGCCCGCCTGCTGCTCCGGTACCGACCGACCGACGCGGCGCGGCGCGGGACCCGCCCCTCCCCCCCGGGCCGGGCGCGGAGGCGGCTCCGCGCCTTCCGGGCCCGCCAGGCCCGGTTCCCGCA
>ML675637.1:23122617-23172819 GCA_007922155.1 Mesoclemmys tuberculata
CGGCCTGCGCGCGGCGCCCCCGGCTCGGGATCGGCCGAGTCCGGCCCCCTCGCGCCGGGCCGGGCCGTGCGCGTGACGGGGCCTCTCTCTCCCTTGTGACAGGCCGCCGCTGCCGGGAGCCCGCGCCGCGCGGCCGCTGGGGACCAGCCGCCAGCAGAGGACGGAGGCCTTGGCCGGTGCCCCCCTGGACACGGCCCCCAAGGAGTATTCCCCCAAGATCCAGCAGCTGGTGCAGGACATTGCCGGCTTGACGCTGCTGGAGATCTCCGACCTCAATGAGTTACTGAAGGTGGGCCGGGGGCCTGCTCAGACTAGCCTGTGCGCCCGCAGGGGGGCTGCCGGGCCACCGCTGCCCTGTTGAAGCGCTCCACTTCGCTAGCTGGTAGGGTGGCCGGCCTGGGCTGTAGTAAGCAGGGACGCGCTTGCTCCCGGTGGGACGGGTGGGACGCCAGGACACGGGGGTGGCTGATGCTGTCAGGGCACAGAATGGGGACGTCCCTCTGTCTGTGGCTGGAGTGTTCTGTGGTTGTCCCTCTTCTTGCTGGGAACACAGGGTAGGCTCGAAGTACTGTTGGTTGCACTATGCTTTGTCATCTTCCCGCAGAAAACACTGAAGATCCAGGACATGGGGCTGATGTCGATGGGTGGAATGATGCCACCATCTGCAATGCAGTCAGCCACTCAGGTAATTTCCGGCTCCCTTCTAGTTCATGCTCCCTGGACAAATGCTGGGGAGGGGAAGCTCTGTTGAGGAAAAACGAGAGTCCTGTAGCACCTTAAAGACTAACAAATTTCTGCGGGCATAAGCTTTCGTGGGCTGCGATCCACTTCATCAGATGCGTGAGCTGTCTAGGAAGATGGGCATTGCTGTAACCTTGTGCCTTGGCAAATATAGCCCTGGTGAGACCAAAATGCCCCAGCTGTGATTCTGAAGGTTAGTTCTGAGCTAAACGGACTGACTCCAGGGTCTGCTCAGGGTCTTCAGGCCTGTGATGACTCTAAAAAAGGAACTGGAGTGTTGGTAGAAATTTATGTAGCTGCACATCAGTCTCAGAGCATCTTTCTCTGCATGCGTGCATGCACGCTGTACCCCATGTAGGTCTGCAGTGGTGCTACCCCTTCAGGCAAGTGAAGTGTTCTCCAGTTGGCCAGAAGGGGCTGCTTAGTCCTGCATGTGGCAGGGTGGAGGGGTCCTAAATGGCTGCTGTGCCTGGCCTCATCAGGCTTGTGTTGGTTCCAGGAAGCAGAAGAAGAAGAGGCCCCCAGGAAGCCGGAGAAAATGCTTTTCACTGTCAAGCTGACTGAGGTGAAGGCTGTGGAAAAAGTAAAACTGATCAAGGAAGTGAAAAACTGCATGCAGGGCCTGAACCTTGTCCAGGTGAGGAGATGGCACTTACCTCTGCCTGTAAGGTCTTGGTCACTGCTTGAGCAGCACCTCACTGGGGATGTGCTGAAAGCTCTTAGCCTGTGTCTCTCTGCCCCCAAACTATTTTCAAAGGGGCTTTTTAAACCCAAGACATTAACTGTACTTGCAGCTTGGATTCCTCAATATCCTTGAAACCACAGTTTTTCACGGATATTCCCTTTCCTGTGCACAACCTTGTCCCATGTGCATGGGAACCGAGCTGAGGCCTCCAACAGGAAGTGTCTGCACCCACTTGTCTCCATTGCTTCCTTCAAAACAAGCGTCCCTTCTTCCCAGGTCTTCTGGGTGGTTGTTTCTTGAAGCACTAATGCACATTCTCACCAGATGGTGGCAGCAAAAACCTACCCATGTGAGAGGCTGGGCCCCATGTGCAATCTGCAGGAGAAGAGGGGATATGGGATGAAGACTTCAAAGTCCCCATGCCTGTGGATGCAGTAAATTGGCATCACCACACATTGTACCCATGGTACATGCTCCCCAGTGGATAATGCCAGGATTTATCATAAGATTCCCTGCTGGTCTCTCGACTAGCTAGGACTGACTTCCCATTGCAGCTGGATTCAGTCCAGCAATGGTGTCTCTCTCCAAGAGTTTCATTAACTCGAAGTTAGTCAGGGATGTATCCCTCTAATTCACCAACCTTCTGTAAGCTGAGATTCCAGCCCTGTCTCTGCTCCCTGCATGCCCATGGCCGAGGCCTTGTCTACACTAGGAAGTTCTGTTGACAAAACCGTCCTGGTATACACACTGCAGTCACCTCCCTGCCGACAAAACAGTGTTTTTCCAACAAAATAAAACCACCTCTACAAGAGGCGTTCAGCTGTAGTCGGCAGAGCTAGGGTGACAGTGTCACTGTCCCCTTAGAGCTGTGGAGGAGCTGTCTCTGCTAGAGCAATGAAATTGAGAAGTATGGGGGAGACGGACTGGAGTCCGGCTCCGGAAGCCACTGGGCTCCTGACTGCAGGTCACAGGCAGCTGCCACGTGGCTGTAAGCCCAGGTGCGGGCAGTTGCCTCCCAGCGAGCTGGTACCAAGCAAGCCAGGAAGCAGCTGCTGAAGCCCACTCCAGCTCAGGGCTGGGACTGGATAGGATGCTGGAGGCTGCAGCCAGCTCCAGGGAAGTCGGGAGTGATGGGTGAGGGGCAGCCCCATGGCACTCTCAGCTCCCCCCACAGTGCCACCGACCCAAGGAGAGCAGTATGTACGGTGGCTGAAAGTCAACATATCTTATGTTGACAAATTTCTGTAGTGTATACAAGGCCTGAGTTGGACACTCTAGTTCCTCAGCAGAGACTGTGGTCTCATTCTGGGTTTATCACCCCCTTAGGAGCAGGGATGGCTTCTGTTCTGCATGCCATATTTAGCAGTAGTGGTCTAGGGCCAATAGGAGACACATGGTAACATGATCAGTAAAGTATAGTACATTATATAGAGTGTAGTATAGTAAAGGTTGAAATACTTAACAAACATTCTGTTCTGATTCTGAAAGAAGCAGTAGGAGCAAAACATTAGAAAAAAGGGATTTTCAAACAGCAGCTGGCCTATGTGTTTTACCTTAAGTCCCACCTTCCCATAGTGGAGACTTCTGTAAGCCTAGCTTCTTCTGACCCCTCCTCTTTTCTCTCCCCTCCCGTTGGTTCCTGTGTCCTTATTTCAGCCTCTCTACCCCTGTGCTCCCAAGGGGGAGTGTTCTTAGTAAATCTGTGTTCTTAGTAAATCCTGCCAGAATTCTTTGTATTGGTGATAGACTTTGACCCTTCTGGTCAAGCTAGTTCTGTAGGCTCAACAGGAAATCATATGAACCAATTGTTTTGGCATTTTCCATTAACAATTCTTAAGTGTCAGTTAATAGGTGACTTGTCCTGGGCCATGTCTTCTTTCCTGCCTATAGAAATACTTAAACCAAGCAACTCTGCTTCCTTCCTTCCTTAAGCTTGTACTTTCCATCCACAGAAGTGGGTCCAATGAAAGATAATGCCTCACTTACCTTGTTTCTCTCTAAACCAATATATTCATACAGGAAAATGCCAACCCAGTAACCAGGTCAACATACAATATTAATAAATAAGTTCAGCTTCATAGTCATCACATGCACATCTAGGACCAGTGTGCATGTCACAATTATGAGATAGGGGGCTGTATCCTGGAAAGCGGTGACTTAAGAATCATGATAGAAAATCAGTTGAACATGAGCTCCCAATTCATTGCTGTAGCTAAGAGCATGAACTCTTGGATGTATAAAGTGGGGAATATCAACCAGGAGCAGGGAAGTGACACTACCTCTGTATACAGCTTTGCTGATCCCATTATGGGGATACTGTGTCTAGTTCTGGTGTCCATACTTCAAAAAGATTATTGGCAAATTGGAAAGGAGTCAGAAAAGAGCCAAAAGTATGATCTGAGGTCAGAAAGCTCTGTCCTAGAGAGAGACTGAAGAGGCCCAATGTATTTGGTTTCGCCAAGAAAGAGAAGATTTAGTGATGACTTGGTCACAGTCACATACCTATAAGTGGAAGAGATTTCTGATTGTAGGCAGCTCTCCAGTCTAACAGAAACAGAACAAAATCCAATGGCTGGAAAATGAAGCTAGGCAAATTCAGACTAGAAATAAGGTGAATGTCTTTAACGGAGAGGGTAACTAACCACTGGAACAGCTTATCTAGGGCCATGGGGGATTCTCCATTGCTTGAAATGCTTAAACCAAGACCAAAGGGCTTTCTGAAAGAAATACTGTGGTTCAAACCAAAGTGATGGGCTTGATGAAGAGATTATTGGGTGTGGTTCTCTGGCCTGGGTTATGTAGGACACAGGTGTGGCTTTAAAATCTATTAATCTCGATAGTGAAAGCAGGTGGTTTCTGACTTTCTCTCTCTGGCAGGCAAAGAAACTGGTAGAGTCGCTTCCACAGGAAATCAAGGCCGATGTGTCCAAAGAGGAAGCAGAGAAGATCAAAGCAGCACTGGAGGCAGCAGGAGGGACTGTGGTTCTGGAGTAGATGGCCCACTGTTATTGCTGAGGGACAAGTCTACCTCCTTCCTGTGCCCATGTGGGGCACCTGTCCACTGACTGCAGCAGCGTTCCTGTGCATTTCCATGGGTCTGAGATCTGCAGTGGGGTTTGCTGTTAGGATGGCCCAGCGCCAGATGGAGGTGTTCAGTGTGTGGGGGCTACCATTTGTACCAGCGTCCTAATGAACTCTGAATCTATTAAAAAAAAAAGTGTGGAGGGAAAAACCTTTGTAGAACCAGTAATGAGTAAAAGACGAGTCCTCCCCAAAACCTGTCGCCAGGCTACAGAGCTGCCTGGGGCTGTGAAGTGCAGCCATGCACCAGCCCACATGGCTTGTGCCTGGTGCTAGGCTGTGGTCATTGATCATTCCACCTCACTTTCCTGCACCTGTCCTTCTAATGGGATCTTTCCAGGTGCAGTACAATATCTGTCTGTGTTTGGGGGAAAGTGGTGTTCTGTGCTAATGGTTGGTTTGACCTTTCACTGCCACTCAGACAGTCTCAAACTAGTCCATGGCTAATTATTTACAGTGGTGTGGATGCAGCCCAGAGAAGCTGACACTCAGGAGAGGAGGGTTATTTCTCTTGCAGGGTGACCTTCTGGTTTGGGTGGAGCGGGGACCCAAACGCTCCTCCCTAATGGGAGGATCTGAAGAGCATGTGATGTGGAGGCTTTTGGACTCTTGCTCACCTGAATGCTGCTGTGGGGGGGGGCTACCCCAGGTGACTGACATGCTTGTTTGGAGGAAGGATTTGCCAGCCCAGACTGCAATAGTGCAGCTGGTAACAAAGTCTGTGAGCCAGGGGGTTGTTGGCTTGTCGCACATAGTGCGGGGCTGGCTGCGCAGTCCTGGCACTTGCCCACCTCGTGAAGCAGGGAACCAGAGCCGCAGGGACAGTCCCCCTGGCAGAGGCTGGCCCTTGTTTCACTGCTGTCCTTTGCGTGTCATTTGCTAATCCAGCCGCGTCAGTGCCCCGTTACCTGCGCTCAGGCCCTACTGCCCCTGCCAGCGCGGTGCCATGGGCCGGGCCGGGGGGCCTGCCCCAAGCGCAGCGCTGGGTCCAGTGGGGGTGGCCGGGGGGCTACGAGCCAGCAAAGCCGGTGCTGGGGGGGCCGGCCTGGCTGGGGGCTGAGTTGTCCCCGCAGCCATGTACCGGGGGTGGGGCGCTGACCCCCCCTGATCGCCTTGGCCGGGCTCCGGGCGGGCCGGGCCGCGTCCGCTCGCGGGGTCTTCGACGGGCGGCGCGGGGCGGGGGTGGGGCCCGCCTCCGCCGTTGCCCTTGGAAGCCTTCCCTGCGCTGGCGTTGCCCGTTTAAGGCGGTGGGGCGGGGCGGGGCCGGCTCTGGGCCGGGCCGAGCCGATCCCGCCGCGGGGAGCCGGGCCGATGGCGGCGGAGAAGCGCGTGTCCCGCTGGTACTTCGGGGGCCTGGCCTCGTGCGGCGCCGCCTGCTGCACCCACCCGCTGGACCTGCTCAAGGTGCCCCCCCGGGCCGGCCCCCCCCACCCCCCGGCCCTCGCCCGGGCCCCCCCATCCGTGCCGCAGGTCCCAGGCGGGTCCCGAATCCCCCCGCCCCGGAGCTGATCCCTCGGGACCGCCCGCCCGCCCCGCCCTCCATCGGCCCGGCCCGGCCCCCACCTGCTCGCCCCCCGCTGCCGCGGCCCGAGGTGCCGGGGTTGCTGGGACCGCGGCTCCCTGGCCCTTCGCTGGGGCGGGGGCGACCCCCGGGCCCTGGCAGGGTTTGCAGGAGCTGGGCCGGGGCGATTCCTCGGGCCGGCGCGGTGCGGGAAGCCAGCCGAGGGGCTGTAGCGGGTACGTGGTTCCCGGCATGTTCCCGGCGCTGTGACCCTCCCGGCCCAGCGCCCTGCTGCCTGGGGCGGAGACGTCTGCTCTGGCCCTGTTCCCCGGGCCTGGTAGGAGCCCGGGGCCACAGGAAACGCCTTCCTCCTCGGGTCCCAGCTCTGGGACCAGGCACCCCTGCAGGGCCCGGCATGTCGCGGTGCCCACGCGTGAGTTCCAGAGCCAGCAGCCCGCTGAGAACAGCTTGTGGGGGGCTGGCGCCAGGCCGGTCGTGGGGCACCTCTCAGTGTGCTGCGGGGGGCAGGGGAGATGCCCAGCCCTGGGTCTCAGGAAAGCTGCTCTGCCTCCGTCTCCCTGTGCCCGAGCCCATGGTGCCAAGGGGGCAGCAGCCCTGCCCTGCCCTGCGCACCGGGCTGTGCGGGGCAGCGAGTTGCAGATTGGGAGGCTCAGATGAGGGGGGCTGATGGATGCTGCAATGGGGCCTGGCTCTGCCATGGGGTAGAGCCCCCTCCTGAGGGGCTTGCCTCCAGGACTTACTCCTAATAATCCGACATGGAGCAGGGCTGAGAAATCCCACTGCCCCAGCCCCTTCCCATGGGTCTGTGATGTGACTTCACATCTGCAGGGGCTACTTCTGAGCTAGAAAGTGAGGAGCGGCCCTTCCCCTTGCTACTTGCCCCCGCCCCCAGTGCCTGCAGGGCCCAGAGCAGGGCCTTTCCCAGAGCAGGGCCTTCTCCGCTGCTCGAGCAGTTGGGAATATTAAAATGGAGCGATCGTGTGGAGCAAACCTCCGGAGGGGAGAAGCCGCTGGTGCTGGGAATGGGGAGGCGAGGAAACTGGGCAGGTGGCACTGGAATAGGGAGCTGTGGGCAAAGCTGGCCTGAAGCAGGAGAGGCAGTTTTGGGGGGCAGGGGGCTGCTCTGATGAAGCCTGAGGGTGCCAGAGCGTCTGTGTTGAGCTAAACTGCCAGGCGCTTGCCTGTGGTGGGGTGTGTGGCCCTGCTGCAAACTGCCCAGTGCTGCCCTCGTCAGTGACCTGGCACATTAGCACCCGGCAGGAAGGAGCCTTGGCCTCTAACCACCCCAGCAGCCTGTTTGGAGGCCCCTTGCCGAGACCCTGGTGCCCTGACCCCACCCCCTCTCCTTCTCCCCGCCAGCCTGGAGCCGGTCCCGCAGCCGCGGGGATCTCTGTGCTGGCACAGCACAGGGTCTGGCTGTGCTCTGCGCATGCAGCCAGCAGAACTGGGGCAGGCCCCTCGCTGCCCTCCCGGGTAATCCACTCGGGTCAGCCACTGCCCTTTGCTCTGGGACCTGGCTGCTCTGTGTTTTCCGGGGCTGGTCTTGGCCACACAATATAGAGATTGGGCTGGGTATCCGCCCAGCCCCTCACCCCCTCAATGCACCACAGGTTTTGGGGCCTGGCCAGAGCATCTCCCAGTAAGCACCTGTCTGTGCTCTTGCCTGGAGCCCTGGGCACAGGCCAGTACAGGGAAGAGGGATGACATTTTCCTTGTCCCCGTGCCACTTTCCCCAGTGCAGGCCCTCTGTTCCTGGGCCACTCCAGTTGCGTTCCTGAGGCCCAGGCCCTGTAACGAGTGGAGCCTGACCCCAGCCCATGGCCCGATGCTCCTGTTTGTCTCGTCTCCTCAGGATCTTTGACCCATATTTGGAGCCACCTGCACGGAGGACATGCTGGCATGTGCTGGGGCTCTCTGGAGGGTGTGGGCAGCTGGGCTGGGGGGGGGGCCTCTGTCACAAGACCCCGTCCTGCAGGGAGCCCCATCCTGGGACTGTTAACCCTTTGCTTCCTTTTACTAAAGTGGAAGGTGTACGGTTACTCTGGCTGGGGCCAGGGACTGGCCAGGACTCCTGGGTCCTTTTCTTGGCCCAGTTTCCCTCCCCCCAACTCCTGCCCTGGGAAAGGAGGGAAAGAGGGAAGGTATTTCTGGTCTGAAATGCTAGGGAAGTCCTTGCCACCCTTCACCAGTCTCTGGGGTTTCTCCTTCCTACCCCTGCTGGCAGGCTCCCTCCTCTGCTCACGGGCCATGGCCCTGGATGTTTCTCTTGCATGCGCTCCACTAGGAGCAAACAGCCCCAGGGACCCTTATGGGACTTGGCATGGGGACCCGCCAGTGCTAGGAGAGGGGGTGTGCTAGTTACAGATGCCCTGTAACTTGGTTTTGTACCACCATCTGCCTGGCAGTGTCCCTGCTCCAGGGGATGAGGTGTGGGAGTTAGGGGCTCCAGTCGCATGGAGGGACCCCCGGGGCTGTCGTCACTTTCTGGGGGTTTCAGCACGTGCTAAGAATTAACCCCAAGTGGGGTGAGAACTGTTGTCCCTGCTGTGCGGGGCCAGGGTCACAGTCTGAGTGGGTCTGGGGCTCACCTGCCTAGACTGCCTCCTTGAGCAGCTGTCCCAGTCTTGCCTCACCCCCTCCCCCTCCGTCTCAGTGATGGATGGAGGGATTTGCCTGACTGTGTGGGGCAGGGCTAGGGGAGCTGTGTCTGACCCCTACTTCCTCTCTCCTGCACCCAGGTTCATCTGCAGACGCAGCAGGAGGTGAAGATGCGCATGACGGGGATGGCGCTGCGCGTGATCCGCACTGATGGCTTTCTGGCCCTCTACAATGGACTCAGTGCCTCGCTCTGCCGTCAGGTGAGTGCCAGGGGCACCTCCACCGCCCTCCTGCCATGGGGTTGCACCCCTCCTACTGGGCCCTGCCCTTCCTACTGTGCAGGTCGCACACTAACCCCTTAACCAGGGCCTGTGCCTCCTTCCGGGGGGTCAGCCCGTTTCCTTGCTTCCTGTCACGGGGGTTGCTCCCCTTCCATTAACCAGGCCTGTGCCTCCTGCCGTGGGGATTGTGCCTCTCCCCATCACGCAGGCCCCACACATTCCCCCTGTCACACTGGCCCTTTCCAGGGAGCAGCTCCCTCTGCCTGACTGGTGAGCAGCAGCTCAGCCCCAGCTGTAGTCCTAATGACAGGTTAGATGCCATGTGCTGGCCAACACCCTGGGGTGGCTGCCTGGGGAGGGCAGGGAGCCCTTGGGATGCAGCACTTGGCCCTGCTCTGACTCTGTCTCCCCAGATGACATACTCCCTGACCCGCTTCGCCATCTACGAGACCGTGCGGGACCGTGTGAGCCGAGGCACCCAGGGGCCTCTGCCCTTCTACCAGAAGGTGCTGCTAGGTGCTGTGGGAGGTGAGCTGGGGCAGGGGAGCCCAGGCCGTGGGCTGTGGCCAGCTTCCAGAGTCCTGTGACCCTGGATCTTCTTTGGTTGCAGGTTTCACTGGTGGGTTTGTGGGGACCCCGGCAGACATGGTGAACGTCAGGTCAGTGCCATGCGTCTCAGACGCTGCTTGCTGGGGAGGCGGCTGGAGATGCGCAAGGCAGGGAGTAGTTGTGAGGCACCGTCCCCATCTCAGCTGTGCCCACTCCATGGGCTGGTATTCCGATCCAGTGTGGCAAACCCTGGAGGGACTGGAATTGCCCCATCCCTCCTTGGGGCTGCCACAGCCCAGGGCTTCCAATTCCCCAGGGCAGCCCGTGATAAAGCCCCTCTTCAAATCACAGGAGCTGGTAGAGGAGAAGCCCCAGTAGGTCCCTGTCCCCGCGGGTGCAGGGCTGCGCCCCCTGCTTGGCCCCATCACTCCAGGGAGCCCCGGTGCTAGTCACATACTGAGTGAGTTCGGGCCTGCTCGGAACAAGGGGCTCACGGCCCTGCCCCCAGGGGCGCTCAGCCTCCAGCGGTCGGGGGCAGGTCACGTTGGCTGTCCTGGCCTGTTGCCCTCACCCCCCACTGCTCTGACTGCCTGTCTCCGTAGGATGCAGAACGACATGAAGCAGCCAGTGCATTTGAGGCGGAAGTGAGTGACGGTGCAGTAAGTGGGGGGAACCCTGGGACCAGCTGGCTGGGGTCCCTCCCCTCCCGGCGTGCGGCGGGGGAGGGGAGGGGTGGTGAGGATCCCTAATGGGACCCTGAGGGGCTACTCGTGTGGTGGGACTAGGGGGATCCTCTTCCTCCCCGTGTGCCCTCTCATTGTGGGAGAGCTGTAGGGTGGCAGCATGGCCACAGGGGGGCAGCATTTCTCCAAGCACCACAGTTGCGGGGGGGACCGGCTGCGGGGGACGGGAACACGGTGCATTCCTTACCTTGTGGCCACCCAGTGACACAAGCTGTGCTGCTAAAGCAGGAATTTCCAGCAACCCTGGGCCCTGAGTGGGGCGTCCTGTCGGGGGGCGGGGGCTGGCTAGACGGGCTTATGTCTTCACCTCTCTCCCTTCTTCTCGCTCCAGTTACTCCCACGCTGTGGATGGCATGTACCGAGTGCTTCGCGAGGGTAGGACTCTGCCAAAGGACTAGGGGGGTGGCATCCCATCTGGCCTGAACAGAGGCACCCCCAGGGCAGGAATTGCTTCTGGGGACACCAGGGCAGATAATGGCTCTGTTTGCTCAGGCGGCTGGGTGGCTCTTTCAGCAGCATCTGATTCATGTCCGCAGGCACATCCCGCTCAGCAGCGCCGGGGCAGCCTGGCCAGCAGCCCTGTGCTAGGAGGCCTCGGCAGGGCTGGGGTAGCAGCGCCCAGGCAGAGCAGGTGTTGCAAGCTGGGTATGGGGCATGTCCCGGGTGTCTGGGACCAGGCAGCCAGGCCTGCCTCCGAAGGGGGCAATTTGGGTTTGCCCCTCGGGATGGCACAGCAAGGTCAGACCAGACACTGCAATGAGAGGCTCTAGCGCTGCAGGAATGGGAATGAAACGGCACAGCAACCCTGCAGCGATGGGAGGGGAGAGCCTGAAAGGGGAGTTGTGTTTCCAGAGAAGGACGAAGAGACAGACAGACAGACAGACAAGCAGTGGCGAGGGAGAGTGCAAGAGCAGGCTGAAAGGAGCCAGTGCTAGGGTGAGTGACTTCTCCTTCCATCCGGCTGGGCAGGTGTCTCAAAGCCAGGGCAGAGGGCTTGGAAGCCCACTCCAAATGAGCCCCTGAGGAAGGTCTGTGGGCTGGGGTCACCCCTGCTCAGCTCAGCAGAAGCCCAGGCCATAGGAGGCTGCTGCCAGGGCAGAGGTGGGGGCACAGGGCTGATGGGAATGACAGCTCCCCGCTGGCCTGGGGGCTGAATTCACACCCCAGCACTGGGCACTGACGCCTCTTCCCCTCCCCAGAGGGCTTGAAGAAGCTGTTCTCGGGTGCTACGATGGCATCAAGTCGAGGGGCCTTGGTCACCGTCGGACAGGTAGGGACCCTCCCCCCATGCACTCATCTCCATGTGCCCCCTACCCAGTGCACTGGGGGGCCAGCTGTGACTGGCTCTTCAGAGAACGGAGGCAGGGCAGGCCACATCCCTAATGCACCCCTCTTTCTGCAGCTCTCCTGCTATGACCAGGCCAAGCAGCTGGTTCTCACAACCGGGTTTCTCTCCGACAACGTCTTCACTCACTTCCTGGCCAGCTTCATCGCTGTGAGTGGGGGCAGGAGCGGGGGGAAGGGGGCTGCCCTGATGGTGATATCCTTGGGAATTGCAGCCTGGGGCCAGAGAAATGAGGGAGTGGGGTGAGGAAACCCCCTATGCCTGGAGGTGTCTTCTGCTCTCATTAAGAGGTAGGTTCTTGCCCTGTTCCCCTGTGCAGATTAGTGACTCTGTGCTGGGCTCTGAACCTGGAACAACACCTATTATTCCTGGAGCTAAAGGAACAGCTCCACTAGCTGGCAGCAGTAGTAGACACTGAGCCTCATGTGGAGCAGCCACTCAAGAGCAAGAGACCCCTACTTGCATTACGTAGCCAGCTCCTGTGCCCATTCACCTGGAATGGATCTGCCCATGGACTGAAGGGGAGAGGGCTGGGGGCACCAGCTGTCCCAGAGACTCCCTGGCTGTGACCTGCCTTTGTCCCTGTCCCCCCAGGGTGGATGTGCCACATTCCTCTGCCAGCCCATGGACGTACTCAAGACCCGCCTGATGAATTCCCAGGGAGAGTATCGGGTGAGTAACCCTGTGACCTTGCCTGTCCCACCCCCTTCCCTGCCACAAGCTCATCAGTGCCCATGTGCCCTCCCCACCGCCCTCTGGCTGGATCTGGCTCCTCTCTATGGCAGCTGCAAGCCAGTTCGTGGGGGTCTTCCTGTTACAGGGACCAAAAGCTGCCTGGCATCTGGCTTATTTCGCTCCCTTTCGTTTCAGGGCGTTGTCCACTGCGCAGTGGAGACTGCAAGGCTTGGACCACTGGCCTTCTACAAGGTAAGGGGGCAGAGGCTGACCCCTCAGTGCGGTGGAAGCAGAAGGAGGGCAGGCAGGTGCTCACGGGCTGTGGGACAGACTGGGGTTAAAAGAGTGCGGGGCAAGCAATGTGAGGCCTGCTCCGCTGCTCTCGTGGGGCTGGCTCCCTGGGGGCAGGGTTGTCACTCAGCAGCCCAAGGCACCCCCCATTCTAGTGCTCGCCTGCCATGTGGGGAAGGGGCTGCTTGGGACGTGGAGCTAACGAAAAGGCCTGTAGGGGCTGGGAGCCCTGGCTCTGGCTCCTGCTGGGCTCTGGGCCAGGTGGATGGGTGGGGACAGTGGCGCTGACTTGCAGGGGGAGAGGGCAGAGGCAGATTTTCACCTGTACACACCGGATGGCTGTGCACCTACCCCCATTCACCACACCCGTCCCCTGCCCCCTTGGCCATTTGGACCCTGCCCTGCCTGGCCACTTCTGCTTCCCCGGCTCCCCCACGGCTGTCCTGCCCCTGCCGCTCCCTGGAGTGCCCAGTTGCTCTGTGCCAGAGCCCCGCTGGGGAGCCATGAGCTGGACAGAGACGGACCCGACCCTCTGCTTTCTCCCCGTCCCTTTGCAGGGCTTCGTTCCTGCTGCCGTCCGCCTGGTGCCTCACACCGTCCTCACCTTCCTCTTCCTGGAACAGCTGCGCAAATACTTTGGGATCAAAGTGCTGGCCTGAGGGGGTCGGGCCCGCACCTTCAGCGGGGGGGTCCCAGGAGGCTCCTCTTCACAGCTCCCAGCATCTCCTTGGGCTGTGGTGAGGCCCCTCCTGTCTCTCTGCATCTCAGGGCTGGGCTGTGCCCCACTGAGCCAGCTGGGCCCACGGCGTCTCCCTCTCCTGTCTGCACCCCATTCTCTGCCCCCTGCGATGGGCTCGCAGTTGCCATAGCAATAGGGGTGGGTCCGCTCCTGCTCCTGGGACAGGTGCTGCGGTCCAAGGGCCCTCGTTTACAGCAGAGCCTGGCAGGTTCCTCAGTGAAGGGGGTTGGAGGGGCAGCCCCCCCCCCACCCTCCAGGCAGCCAGGGCTAGTGACACTATTACCCGGGGGCGGGGAGCACGGGCACGTCGGAGAAGGGCCTGAGGATTCACCCCCTGGGGTGCTGGACCAGTTCTCTTTGGTCCCCGCCTCCACCCCCAGGTGATCTGCCCTGGTCAGTGCCCCCCCCCCCCCGGGGCCATGCAAGCCAATGACTTCCCCCCCCCAAAGCCCCCCCCCCTTACTGGAATGGGTCTAATGCCACCTCCTGGTAATAGTCTCTCTCCCCAGTCACTGGCTCCCTCAGCCCCTCTCCTGCCTCTTCCATCACCTGCTGCCTCGTGCTTTAAGGATCAGTTTGCTCAGCCAAAACCTCCCAGACACCCAAAGGCTGTTGGGCTCTTCAGGGATTTGTGCTTTGTACCAATGATGACGGAGAAGGGACCCTTGGGTCTGGTGCTGCCTCCCCCCTCCCCATGCTGCTGCCCCGGACAGAGGGTGAAGCACTGGCTAGGGCCCCAGAGAGGAAGCTCCTTCTCCCATGCGCATCCTGGGCTGGGCACTGACTGGCCTGCTGCCTCAAACCCTCCCGGGGTGCACAATGCCTCGGGCAGAGATGGAGATGGGGCAGGAGGCACCTTAGAAAGCGTCTGACGTAGATAAAAATAGCTGTGAAAACCTATCCCAACAGAAAATGCCGTCTGGCCTGTACACGGTGGGACAGACGGATAGACTGATGGGGTGTGGCACATGGTGTCCCATCCACGTCCCCAGGGGCTGGGCTGGTGCCAGAGCAATTGAGGTGAGCTCACAGCTGTTGTGCACACCCTGTGTGAACCCCATTGTGTGCATCCAGAGGGGACCCTGACATCCAGCTGCCTTGGCTCCTGCTGCGGGGCCCAGTCCAAGGGCAGCATTGCTGGGGCCCCTGTGTGCTGGCCCTGCTGTAGCGTCTGTGTCCAAGGATCAGAGTGACTCCTGGGAGCCCCAAACCGGGCGCTAGACCCTGCTCGTGACGTGATCGTTGTGTCTTGTGCCTCCTTTTTGCTGCTGCCCCCGCGAGCCGCCACTTCCGCCTTGCTGCTGCTGCCCATGAGTGGATAGGCTGGTAGGTGCTGAGCTGTGTGCCAGGTGTAAAGCCACTGCACGGTGACCCCATGGGATCAAAGAACTGGAGCACTTGTCACCTTGATAATAAAGCGATGGAACAGCTGCAGGTCTGTGGGCGTTGCTCCTTCCATGGGGCGGGGAGGGAGGGAGCTGACACCTCCAGTGCCCCAGAGCCTTGCACAGGGGCAAAAATCTCAGCCATCAGACAAGCCCCAGAGTCATCACAGCCCCTCCCCAAGGGCTCTGTTCACTGCAGGTGTGGAGAAGGGAGGGCCACAAGAGCTCTCTTCTCAGCCAGGCCCTCTCCTTCCCACTGGTTCTTGGGGCAGGCTCCGCTTCCTCCCGTTCAGCAGGATCAGAGACTCATCGAAAGGCGGGACTGGAAGGGACCTCGAGGACATGGAGCCCAGCTCTGCACTGAGGAAGAACCAGGTATATTTTTTAGCCCCTCCCTGCTGGGCATTTGGCCAGCCTGTGCTCCGGAACGGCCGGGGCTCCCTGGGACGGTAGAGAGTGGGAGCCCCTCTGCATGTCCAGCCCATCTGACACTGACCTTCCCTTGCAGCTATCAAGGCAGTTCAGGGCTCTTCCCAAGCCAGCGTGCTCAGCTGGAGGGGCTGCAGGGGATGGGGGGGCTGCTCGCAGTGGGGTGTTCCTGGAGCAGGGGAGGGAGACGTTGCTGGCAGAGGCTGCGCCATGGGTGCTGCCTGCTTCGCACATTTCACTTCCCCCTGGAACCGCATTCTGCTTGTGACACTAATTGGGCTCTAGCAGGTGGAAGGCAGCCAGCCTGAGAGAACTTGTCACCTTAACGAAGCCTAATGATGCTGTCTGGCCTCAGCACTTTGTTCCTGTCTGAGCTGCCTAGGCAGGGGCTCAGACCCAGCCCGGGTGAGGAGTGAGCCCCCCAGAGACCCCTCCCCATTGCTGCATGCTAGGGGAGGCTGGGGTAGGTGTGTGGCACCCAAGGTGGTCCTGGGGAGCAGGCTGGCACTGGAACTGGCCTCTGCTCCCTTCTGCAGGCTCTCGGGCAGAACCTGAGCCAGGGGCCCCCAGAGCCTCTCAACTCCCAGCACCACCTGCAGGCCAGGAAAACTTGCCTGGGCTTTGGCCCTAGGCGGGCTGGGCTGTGAGCCCTGTGTGAGGGTGACGGTGACGAGCGCCAGGGAAACTAGCCACAATAGCCGGACTGGAGCCTGGGAGCGAGGTGCAGCTTGGCATGCTCCTCCTGGCCTTGCAGCGCCCTCTGCCCAGCCCTACTCCCACCCCACAGCCCGGCTTGGCCCCCCCAGGGGAGGGTTGTTGGGGACTGGCCTTGGCTCGGTGGGGGGAGGAATCCCAGCCCTGTCCAGCCTGTGGGTCGCTGAGGAATGTGGGGGTGTGCTCTCGTGCTCCCCTCGGGGTGTGCCTGGCCTCCTGGCCAGGCCAGGCATGTCTGGGAGACCATGGCAGCTATCTGAGTGTTTTCTCGCCAGCCCTCTGAAAACAGGGCCTCGGGACTGTCAACGGCTGTGAACAGCCATGTTTGCACCTTTGACAGACTCCCACGGAACCAGGCCTCCCCCCGCCCCACGGAGCTGCTGAGCCATGCGTGCAGACCTGGCCTCCCTGCCACCCACCCCATGGAGCCAGGAGCCTGGCCCAGGCTGCTCTGGGTGCCAGGAAGGGCTGGCAGAGGGCACAGCACACCCCACAGCCAGGTGCTAGGAATGCACGGTCCAGCCCTGTGTGCAGCGCTGCGTGGGCTTGGGAGGAACCCCCGCCTGGGACTGAGGGGAGCTGGGTTCCTGGTCCCTGACCCAGGAGGGTGACCGAGGATGTCTGTGTCCATAGATGGGATCCACGCACCCTCAGCCAGCTGCACAGCGTCTCTTTGGGCTGCTCTCCCTGGGGTGGGGCTCACTGGCCGCGGGCACAGCCTCTGTCTCTCACCTTTCCTGTGCGGAGGGTGGACGAGAGCTCCCGTGGGGGTGCGGGGTTTAAACACTGTGGGGGGCAGCTAAGAGTCAGCGACTGCACTGCCAGGGCTTGCCCAGCCCCTGTGTGTCTGGTTGTTCCTGCCTTCAGGGTTTCCAAGGGCCTGATTAAGCAGGGCTCCCAGTGCCGGTGCCGCTGCGTCTGACAGGCTGCGGGGGCAGCGGAGGATGGCGGGTGTGATGCCACACACAGGGGGCTACGCACATGCTAAGGAAACAGCGAGAGCAGGGCACTGCTGGGAGGCAGTTCGCAGCACAGGGGCCCTGCGCTGGATGGGCCGGGGGCCAGGATGTTGGACACTGAGTCCCTTCCAAGGGGAGGAGGGGCAGAGTCCCTGGGAGCCTACATAAAGGGTGGTGGAGCCAAGCACAAGGTAAACGTTTGTGCCCAGGAGACACCAGCCGTTACACCCCAGCTCTGAGCTGGCCCTTCTACCAGCGTCAGCCCAATACCCCAGCTCAGGCTGTGCCCACTGTAGCGCCGCTCAGCAGGGGGGTGATGATGTTTATGGGCTGCTCCAGGCTGTTTACACCTGGGCACAGGATAAACATGGGCCTGCTACCAGCCGGCAGGGACTGGAGCCAGGGGGTTGGGGCCCAGCCCAGAAGCTCTCATGTTGCACACCGGGAAGTGCGAGCCTGGGTCACTTAGACTAGACTCGAGAGGGGTTTCAGTGCACAAACCAGCAAACGCAGGTCTTGACGCTGCCAGCAGGGGTTCTGTTGGGAGCAGGGCAGATGCTCTGGTTGTGGCAGGAGCTCCTGGCTATCCCAACCCCAGCCTCTCCCAGCAGGAGTGCATAGCGGGGCGCCTGGAAGTGAGTGGTGCTGGAGGCAGGAAAGTGAAATCAGCCTGGGGACCGCAGGGCATAGTAACCTCTGCCAAAGCCCAGGGTTGGCCCTAGATCAAATGACTCCCCAGTGAGGAGCGTCTTTGCCCCCCATCCTCTATTTGTTAAACTTTTGTACTGCCTAAAGCCTGGGCTATGTTGTTCTGGTTCAGCTATTTTCCCATCAAATTTGCTGCTTGCTGCACACTAGACTGCAACTGAGCTTTTTGTTTCCTATACTGAGTGCCTAAAGGTTTCTTCGGGGGCATCTTTAACTTTCTACAGGGAAAACAGAGTATTCGGGAGAGCAAACGTCCACGTCCTGCAGCCTTAGCACAGCATCAAGCATTACAAGGTAAGCATGGTGGAAGAAGTAACCGTGGTTCTGTTACATTGCTGTGTAGCTAGCGAGGGCTTCAATCGATGACGCTGGTGTCTCACTAAATATGTCTCTGATTAGTTGCTATTTACCCTCTCAGGTCTTAAAACACACGTACACGTTCACAGTTACACACTCAATCCAGGGCCATGCTATTGCAGCCGGGCTTTCGCTTCGCTCCATGGGGCTCTCACGGCTCGCTGACTGACTGGCTGCCGCGCCCCGGACCCCGCGAGGGCCTGGCTGGCAACACGCTAGCCGGGGCAAGGAAAACGTCGTCCTCAGAAAGTCTGGAGGGGTCCACGAGATTCTACAAAGGCCCAGAACATTCTAGGAGGTTAGTGACCAACAATCCACACCTGAAACATTTGATTCAAACTTTCCATGGCCCCTGTGGTCCCTAGCAACAAAACCAGCCCCCAGGCCATCGGCTGGGCACCTGCCCCTTAGTCCAGCCTGCGAAGTGCGGTGCCTGTGTGCCTGGAGGTCTCCTGTGCCCTGTGCAGCACGAGGCGCCTGCGCTGCCGGCCTCAGCATCTGCCGAACGGGCCCCAACCTCCATCCCCGGTGAGAGCTGGCGTGTGCAGAGACAAGCGGTGAGGCTCCGGCCGGGCGTGTCTGGGTGTAATTCATGGCCAAAATCGCAGGCAGCGCACAGCAGCAGCCATGCTGTGTCCATGCGTGTACCTGTGTGCGCATCCCAAGGCTGGCTCCTGCTCCCCCTGAACCTTTCCCAGAAGGCCCCAGCATCCTCTCCCTCTAATTCCAGTTTTACACCAACTCTGTGCTCCCAGAGCAGCTGCTCTCTGCCAGCACCACAGCCCTAGGCTAGCTGGTCGTGCCGTAGCCTGGAATATGCTGCAGACCCAGGGGGAGTGTGGAGCCATGTGTCCTGCAGCCCAAAGCCCCTGGCTCAGGGGCAGTCTGGGCAGTGAGTGGGCCAGTCAGGTTGTGCTCTGATGGGCCTGTGCCCTGCACCCCTGCCATAGAAATGCTTCCCTCAGCCCCACAGCCAGTGCCCCCCACCTTCCAGCACCGGGCAGGGCAGGAGAGAAGAGCGACAAGCCACCTCTTCCCCCTTTTGGGCATTGATTTGGAGTGTAAAAGTGGGTGTGTTTGTCCCTCCAGGTCTTGTACCCGCCTTCCTTGCCTTAGGGGGCAGAGCTGTCCCTGTGTCCACTGGAGAGGTGAAACGTCCCAGCCAAGGCTGCCCCCCCCCCCCCCCCCACCGGGCAGTAAATGCGCCCGGCACCTCTCCGGGGCGGTGCTTGGCCTACATGCTGGGGCACAGGGAGGATGCACTCACTTTCTTGCAACTGTGTGTCAAAGACAACATTGACAGGACGCAGTGCTCAGCCACGCTGGCAGCACGCCGTGGGCTCCCGGGCAGGCTTCTGCATTGACGCAGGGGTTGCTGAGAACAGAGCTTGACCCCAGGTGTGTCCCTGCCAGCCCTGATTTTCCCACAATGGCTCCGTAAGCCTGGGCTGAGGCAGAATGAGACTGGGGGCTGGGCAAACACGCAGCTGCAGCTGCAGCCCTGAGACCAGACCGGCTCTGCATTTTGCAACGAGCCCGAGGAGAAACAGTCGTCTTCCCAACGCTTCCCCAGACCCCATCCCTCTCCCCAGCTCTGCTGCTGCTGCCAGCATGGCCCTTAGCTGGGAATTCATCGTTCGGCCCTGCATGGCAGAGACCGGCCATGCTGCTCAGCCAGAGAGGCTTGATAAAAAGGAACTAGCGGCCATTGCTTGGCCCAGGGCAGACTTGGATCTGACTCCAGGTTTCTTAGCTGTTGTCACACCCCGATCAAAGGGTTCCGTGGTCTGTTTCTGCCACCAATATGATCAGCGCCCTCCCTATTGACAGACTCAGTGGCAACCAGACGTTTAAAGGGTGACAGTGCTTCAGATTGGGCCAGCCAATGAGCAGGGGCCAGCCAAGGGGATTGGTTGTAGCCAGGAAATTGTTACTTGCTTTTTAAACTGGTTAAAGAGTCATAAACAAAAGCTGTTGTAAAGTGTCACCCTGTCCTGTGTTCCCTGCCCGCAGCCCTGCATGTCGTCACTGGGGCCTGCGCTGGCTGCTTTCATTAGCCAGACTCTTATGCTGGAGACACTCCCAGGCCAGGGATGTGTCTGGGGGTTTATTTAGCCTTCTTGGGCTACACTTAAACGTTAGGTCCCCATAGCCCCATTGCAAACCAACACAGCCCTGAGTAACAGAGCTCCGCCAGGCGACCTGCCCCCAGTGCTAGTGCCAGAAGAACGCTTCTGTCACCCCCGCTCCCTTCCTGTGGGTACCCCATGGTGTTAGGCCCGCATAGCTAGCCATGAGGCTCTGTAGTGTAGACACCGCCTTGCTCCTTGTGTCTTGGCACAGTCCGTGTGTTCAGTCTATGGAGGTTTCATCAGGGCCACTAAAAATCTGTGGAAATCACAGATATTGGAGCTAATCCCAACCCTTTGCCTCTAAGGACCTGCTCTTTGTTCCCTTACACTGCCTCCCACCCCTGGGCTTTGGCTCCTGCTTGGCTTAGACTCGACCTTTCAGCCCAGGAGTTCAGAGGCTGGATGGGATGGCAGGACCGACTCCTTGGCTTGGAGGGTGGTCCTGCTTGTACAAGTGGGTTCCCAGCTGAAATCCCCCAACTCATTCCTCTACCACAGAGCCACATTCAGGAGATTTACCCAGGTTTCTGCAGAAGCTCTTCAGAGCCACCAATCCCAGTCTCCACCCTCAGCACCTGCCAGGGCGAGTGGTTGGGGCTGTGAAGGGATACAGCCACAGGAACAGCCAGGGCTATAGGACATTATAGAACATTAAACCTGCTTCAGGTTTACAACAGGCTGTCATTAAAGGGAACAGGAGGAGTCCTAATGTAGGGGCAGATGATCCCCAGCTGCTGCCTGCTGTGGGATTCTCACCCTTGCCTGGGAGGCCTCTGGCGCAGCCACTGGGGAAGCTGATACTGGCCTAGACAGAGCCGGGCTTGGCCCCAGACCGGCTGGGAAGGAGTCACTGCATGGGTGCGATTCAATCTCACCAGCAAAGTAGCTGCTACTGCTGAAGGTAGACGTCACCTGGGAAGAGGGTGACACTAGATAGGGAAGATTGAAGGACCAAGAGCTGGGCCCTGGCCAGCTGCCTAGCAGAGAGGCCTCCCTGCAAACAGGAGCCTGCCCTGGGGATGGGGAAAGACAGCCATGGCAGAAGGGAGCCAGATGGGGCCTGCTTCTTAGCTCTGGGGACAAGCCAAGCAGCAGCGTGGTCCCAGGCCCAAAGGCAGCCTGGAGGGCAAGGAGAACACGAGGCAAGAGAGCAGAAGGCAGGTGGAGTCTCCTCTGCAGCAAAGGGGCAGCTCTTTCCTAGCCACACAGTGTTGTGTTCTCATGGCCCGGCGGGAGGCTAGGCTATTGCAGAGCTGTGGGAGGGGAAGTGAGGCTCCTGAGGACTTGGCTGGAACAGTGGGGCTGGAGACAGACAGTGTCAGAGGCCAGGACAGGCTGGCTGCTGGCAGACTGGGGAAGTCTGAGAGGAAACACTTGCCCTGTTTCTGAGTGTCAATTGCTGATGGCTGCCCATGGGTTGGTGGCTTACAGCTCTGCAGGCTTCCTGGAAGTGTCTCAGAAGGTGTCACACGAATGGCAAGAGGGCCTGCTGCCCCTGCTCGTTCTGGGTGGCCAGGGGGCCAGCGAGCTGGGGCAAGAACTGCCTGGTTATTGGCAGCGTTTCCCCAGCACTTGCTGCCCAGAGCAGGCTGCTCTGCTGCTTTCTCCTGCAGGTTCCGCAGGAAGGATTTCAGACTCTCAGTCCCAGGCTGTCCTGCCTTGTCCCCTGCTGGCCCCGGGAGTGAGTGCTATATGGATTTTCTCCACATGAGCCTTCACGGCTCAGCACCTCGGGCCCAGGGAGGGCAGGGCACCATGTGGCCCTGGCTCATTATATTCAACCGACAGCTATGTCCCGCTCTCCCACACTGGCATGTCCTGGCAAGACTGCCCTTTGCAGGTGTCATTGGTCACTGTCTGCTGCTCCAGGCCTCCTGCAGCCCCGTCACCAGCCGGTCGTGTCCCGCACTGGGCCTTTGTTTGCATGATTGTTAATGTCATTTTTGGGGCACCCATGTTAGGGCCAGTTCCTTCCCCTCAGTGCAGTGGCTGGGCTGACACGAGGGGGGGCCCACGGCTATGCACCATGCATTTCTCAGTTTACTTGGTGTTACCGAGGCTTACGCTGAATTCTCCCAATTCCCCAAAGAACCACCCTCAGGCTTGAGGGCTGGCAAAGGGGCTCCTCCCTCTGGGTCTGCAGGTTGGGCCTGGGGGTGAACAGGGGACAAAGGGCAGAAGGAAAGGGGAGGGCGGGAGTTAAAACACCCCCAGCCTTTTCTCCAGGGTGCCCAGGATGCATCCCCCACCCAGTCTTCGGGTGGGGAGTAGGGTTGGCACTTAACCCCCCCCGGGTTGAGCCCAGAGCCTGGGCGGGTTCCCGTGGGGAGGCTGTTCATGCTGGGGGAAGAGACATGGGATCCTCTGGTGCCTGGGTCGCTTTGCTGCTCAGCCGGGATCTCTCCCCTTCACCCGCCGGCCTGGGCGGGGGCCGCTTCTGCCTGGCAGGGGAGCAGAGGCTGTGGATGGAAAGCGGCTCCCCCGCCCCTCGCCCCCCCCCCCCCCCCCCCCGCACCCTCCCCCGCCCCTCGGTCCCTCCCCCTGAGCCACAGCTCCTGCAAAAGTTTTCGGCGGAGCTGCAGAGCCAGCGAGGCGGCTCACGGCTCCCGCCCTGGCACCCGGAGCCTCTCCTGGAAGATGCGCCCTGGAGCCGCGCCCCACGAGGTACCGGGCCGGCCGGGTCCTGCGGGCTGGATCTCCTCGGGGCGAGGGCTGGGGCACTAGGGGCAGGCCATGGGGGAGACGCGTGGGGCAGAACCGGGGGCGCCGCGCCGCGCCCTCCCCGAGGGGTGTCAGTCCGTGGCTGTGCCCGCCTTTCCTCGGCGCGTTGCTCTCCGGGTCCGGCGGGCGCTGTGTGTGTCTCAGCCGGCGCCGCGCAGGGCTAGGGCCGGCGGAGGAGAAGGGGCAGCCAGGTTCCGCCGCTGTCTCCGGGGCATCTTTTCGCTGTGCCCCGGGAGACGCCGGGACTCCCCGCCCCGGGTCTAGCGCCCGTCGCCGCGGTCTCCGGGCCGCCCCTGTCCACCCGCTGCTGCGGGAGCGAAGCTGTCGTTTGCCAAACGTGTCGCTCTGGGCGGCGGAGACAGGCAGGGCAGCGTCACCCCGAAATGCTCGCGGGCCACCCGCCCGCGGCCCGAACCAGTCCCTTCCGCCCCGGGGGAGCCGGGAGG
Organism: Mesoclemmys tuberculata; assembly: GCA_007922155.1. NCBI lineage: Eukaryota > Metazoa > Chordata > Testudines > Chelidae > Mesoclemmys > Mesoclemmys tuberculata. Next base: position 23,145,719 of record ML675637.1, read on the forward strand.
GGCTGGCGAGAACCCCCAGCTCTGGCTGTAGCGGTGAGAGAGGCAGCGGCAGGATTCCTTGTTCCCCCTTTCTCGAGGCCAGCCCCGGCCCGAGCCCCAGCCCCGGAGACAAGTGCTCTTCAGCTCAGGGGTGTTAACTCTGAACCCGAACGATGGGTGTTTACAGACAACTTTGTTAACTGTTTCACTGCCGAGCCCCATAACAAAGCAGTTGGTCCTGCTTTGGGCAGCGGCTTGGACTACATGACCTCCTGAGGTCCCTCGGTCCCTAATCTCTGAAATACCCAGGTGCCCTGGGCTAGCATGCCAAGGGCTGTGTACTACCCCATCCTGCTAGTCCTGGCTCATGGCTGAAGGACCTTCCTGTGTTCCAGCTGCTGCTGCCTTCCCTTCATGCGGAGCAGCTGCAGCCCCGTCACCTGCAGACAGCCCCTGACCGATGACCCCACATACTCAATGGCTTCCAAGCAGGCAAGTCACTTGTTAGCTGCAAAGCTTGAGTCTAATTAATGCTAATAGCAGCTCAGGAAATAGCTCAGCAGGGCCAGGGAGCTGCTGGGAGAGGAGAGGCAGCACCTGAGAGTGTTTGTGCCCAGACCTTTGGCTCCCCTCCCCTGGGCTCCTACAGGGCACCACTGGCAGCTACTCCCCCAAGCGCCTGCACTCCCTGTAACTTTTGGGCTAATTGGGTCAGAGCAGTGGACAGAACGTCCCTCCCTGGCAAGATGCAGGGGGACAATAGTGTTGGGCCACTTGGCTGTTGTTAATAATCAGGCCAGAGGTGCCACAGACCTAGCGCCGCTAGAAGAGGTGGGCAAGGCCAGAAGCAGAAAAGGCCTCTGCTCCAAGCCCTCCCCTGTCTCTACTGCCCCTCTCCCCAGCAAGGTCTGGCCCAGATCCATAGGGGCAGCCAGAATGGAAGAGAAGATGGCTCCTCTCACCTCGTGTCCTGTCCCCGTCAGTGGGGAGTGAGGAAGTGACTTCTTTGGAACCAGACGGTGCAGAATGCCAGAGAAATGCTGTAGGGAACTGGCAGTGTTGACCCTGCAGGTGGGGATGGGGGGACCCCAGCACTTCTAACATCTGTGAGTCACTGCTGGAGGCTTCAAGGGAAAGTGCTTAAAAATGCACCTCCTGGGGCAAACCGAGGGGTGCAGGAAGGACTTCCTCCTGATCCCAACTGGTTATCAGCTTAGACTTTGGACATGTCAACCCAGAGCTCTTGTTCCTGGCTTGCGTTACTGCAAATATTAGTCAGACATTATCTAATAATCTGATTTGAAACTTACGGAGCGCCTTTCCTTACGGAGCCCTGCAGCAGTGAGTGCCACGGGTCAGAAACCAAAAACCACCCTGGGGTTTGCTTCTGTGTCTTTAAAGGTTAAAAATCCTGGGCTCACCAGCCTCAGCTGGAGTCATTTGTTTTGTGGCAGCCAAGGAGCTGGCGCCCTCTTTGCCCTGCCTCACAGGTAACGCAGGAGACTGGCAGAATGCAGAAACTGTCCCTGGCTTTTCGCTCAGTGCTGCTTGTTCCCTTTCTACCTTTCTCTAAGGTGGAGAATGGAAACTGCTCCCAGAGCCAGGTGTGTGCTCCCAGGCACTACCCCATGGCGCAGGGGCAGGTTGCAAATTTTTTCACTTGGTGAATGGAGCTCTTTTGACTGACCTAGGCCTCTGTTACCGTGCCAGGTTGTTTGTGTGATCAGATGGCTTGCTGTGAAGAGCCACCTTGCTTTAGTATTATGGAATAGTGTGAACAGGAGCATCTCGGTTGGCTCTTCGCTTCCTCTCCTTTCCATGTGAACTAGCCCAGCTCCAGTGCCACTGATGCATGGCTTTCCTCTGCATTCTCCCGTTCTTCTGTCCTTTCTGAGATGCACCCACCTGAGCGGCACATGGTATTGCTGGTATCACCAGCTCCCCCTTGACAGGAGAAAGGTTAATACAGGGTTCACCCATATTATTCCTTAGCCCCTTCTCACTTGGCCTGACCTCTTGGTTCCTGTTTCAATCCCAGCCGCATGTTAATCAGGACATCTTCCTACAATGACATCAGACCTTTCCCCTCTGACTGTACAGCTGGGACCTGATCAGCATCCTGAGCAGCTGAAACTGTCCCTTACAATGTGCCTGACTGTGGCTTTCCCCTGCTGAATGCCCTTGCCATCTTATTGCCCACATTCTGGTACCATCAGGGCTTAGTCCCTCCTTTTCTCGACTGTCCACAATAATTGTGTGCATTGGCAAATGGCAAATGTGCCCCAGGCAGTGGCTGGTATGTGCTTCCCTGGCCTTACTTGCTCTTTGGAGTCCTGGCAGCCTGTGACTGCTGCCCAGCATGTGACCCCAGGCACCTCTGGAAAGGGGCTTTTCAAATGACTTTGCTTTTGATGCTCGGTGTAATGACAGTCTGTGGCAGGGTCCCGTCCACATGAGGAGAAAGAGCAGTCAGGCCATGCCCTGAGCTTGCATAGACCTCTGGGTAAATGCTAGTGTCGGTGGGGCTGAGCCCGGGAGAACATGTCCAATAGGGTTGGCAACCACCAGCAGTTTTACTGCGTTTGAACTGCGCTGACCATAGAACCTGGGTGGAAGCTCTTGGATTGTCCCTACAGGTGACCCTGTCATGATGGGGTCATCCCTGACCTAGAGTGGAGGCCCCAAACGTGTCTCTTTGGGCCCCTTGCAGCGCATCCCTGCAAATGCCCTTTGTGACTGTTCTGAGCTAGGCTGTGTCAACAAAGTGTTTGTCAGTGGTTGTGTTTAAACAGGTCAGATGGGAACTGACCTTGTTGGCCAGGCAGCTGCCTGTGCGTCTGGGAAGCAGGGGCAGAGTTCACCTTTGCTCTCTCCAGCCCTGACATGTCACTTCCTGAGTGAGGGGCTTCTTCAGAGCAGAGCTGGAGCTCTTGGGAGAGGAGGGGACACAGGGGCATGGCTTTGGCTTACACAGACCATTGCTCTCATCAGGTCATTTCTTTTCTGCCCTGCTGTTCCACAGCCAGTGCTGTGGGTTGGGTGTTTGCTTCAGCCCAGTCTGGGCATGGCCTGCCCCATGCATGTGCTCTCCTGCTCTCACCCAGGTTCCGCTGCAGCCCCTGAAATTCCTTCTGCTGCCTCTGTGTATATGCAGGAAAATCTGAGTGCCTGCAGTGTGCCCCGTGGTGGTGCTGGTGCTGTCCCAGCTGTGAGCGCTTGTCAACCCTCCCCACAATCTCCTTCCCTGGCAAAATTGCAGTGGAACTTGAACTGCCCTGGTGAATTCGCTGTTCTGGAGAGAAAACAATAGACTGAGCCAAAGAGACAAAATGTGGATTAAAAAAACACAACAAAACAGTATAACCTGCAAACTTCACCCAGCAGTGCGTGGGTTACAGCATGCAGCCGTGGAATGCTGCACCTCCAGATGGGCTGTACATCATCTAGGTACATTGGGCACAGAGACTTGTGGGAGATCAGGCTCAGTCCAGATCAGGTGCTGCTACATACAGCATCCCACAAGCCACACACCAGCTTCTCCCCTCCTTCCCTCCCTACTGCTCCTGCACCGCATTCTTCCCCAATGCTCTGTGCAATCAGCCTGGCAGCTCTTTGTGGAAGGGCCCCCATCGTGTCTGCAAAAGACCATGCACTCTGGGCCCCATCTCACTGTAAGACCCTGTGTTTAGAGAGCCTATCTGTGACTGATGGCCATGTCCACCCAGCCGTGTCTGTGTCTGAGCCCCACATGGGTGATGCAGGAAGGAAGTGTCTCCCTTGGCGATTCCTAAGTAGCCAGGGCTAGTGTGGGCCCCGTCAGCAGCTTCACGCTCTGGTATGTCTCATTCCCTGGCTCTCGAGGTCAGGGAGTTGAGCTCCCAGTGACGACATGCTAACCACAGCCATGTCACTTGCGCTCACAGAGCTCTACCATGTCTCTGTAGCCTCAAGAGTTTTCCTGCCTGGCATGGATTTGCATTTCCCAACTCAGACAACTTGGTGAGCAAGACAATCTGTTTCCATCCTAGCCAGGTGTGAGCCACTGCCTCTCTGCCCTGCCCTGAGGGCACCTTAGCCACACTCCAGAGCCCACCGGCGCATGGGCTATTTCTTGTTGGGACTCTCTCTCCCACAGGTTGCTGGGTCTGACGCCAAGGAGCACTCACTTGATTTGGTTCATTTGCACGCTACATTTGTAAAAGTTGCTTTGTGCCTTCTTGGAACAGATGATGTAAAAGTTGACATCCTGGCCTTGTGACATCATAACCTTTCCCTGTGCAACTGCTACAGCATTTTAACCAATAGCAAAGCTGTATGCAAATAAGCTGCAGTCTACTTGTGGCAGCAGAGGTGCCTCAGCTTATCAGTCGGCTCCTGGCATAAATGTCAGTTATTCTGTCCCCCCAGAGCTGGACTAGCAAGAGAACTGTGTGGTGGGCAGTCGATGGCTACAATGCAGACGTGAGGGGCATGAGCTGTGCTGTTTGTGGTGAAAACCTAACCAGCTTCCCTGACAGGCCCCTCCCGCCCTGATTGCTGTCGTCCTCGGTGGGGTATAGGATGGGTTCGGGGTTGTTATAAATGTGTATGGGTAGGGTTTTGTGGCCTGCCTTGTGCGGGAGGTCAGACTAGATGATCATATTGGTCCCTTCTGACCTATGAGTCTATGAGTCTATGAGTGTGATCAGAAGAGCCAGGATCATGTTGGCAGCACGTCAGCTCCTGCCCTGTGACATCCCCTCCCCTGCCAAGCGCAGAAGCCCCTGCTGTGCCAGATTGTATCTCTGAGATCAAAGCCAAACCAGGCGTGGAAAGTGCTTCATTAGCGCCTGGGGGCTGATCCCTTTGCGTCTGAGGGAGACAGCAGCCACGCAGTCAGAGCTCTGGGCGAGGCTTGTGGGCAGCGGCTGGGTGAATGTTGGTTTATTTGGAGATGGGCCCAGTGGGGATGGGATGCCCCCATCAGTGGCTTAGAGTGACACTTGGTGCCTCTGCTCTGAGCCACCGGCGCAGCAAGCAGGCCAAGCTTTCTTTCCCTTAGTTCGGAAGGGGTGTCACCAAACTGGGATGTTCTGGTCATGTTAAAAATGCCCAGAGGTTTCCCTAAGGAGATGTCACCAACCTGTTGGTCCACGCAGTGAGGAGCCGCCACGGTCCCTTACATGTCGCTTGTCCCACGTGTGTGAGATACGAGCTGCGTCACAGCACGGAGGGGGGGAAGAGGTGCAGGCAGGAGCGGGCCATTGCATAGATTGGCTAGAAAAATCCCAAGGGAGAGCCTGGGTAAGTGGCCGGGCAAAGCCCGTCTCTCTCTGCAGCCAGAGCACTTGGTGGAGCTGGTGCTGGAGCGACTGGCTGCCAGCTCTTGGCTTTGGGGGGTGACATGAGTGTCTCCATTAGTACCCATGGCTGTACGACTGGCACAGACCCCCAGCAGCTCCCCATTGTAAGTGACACAGACACGCCAGCCAGGGTCCTTAGCCCGAGCAGACGCCTCCCAGCGAGAGGGAGATGGGGGCTGATCTGAGCACTCCAGTTCCCCATGGACAGGATCACTCCCAAGTGCCACCAGCTTGATAGTGTTGGTGACATAGCGTACTAATCCCCCACTCCCATCCCTTCCTGGCCATGCATGGTGCATGGCCCAGGTCTCTGACCCACAGCCCTCTTCTCAGTCCCTGCTAAGCCACCTGCCAGTGGCTGCCTGGATCACTGGGGCATTGTAACTATTTTCCTGCCCTTTGGTGCTTGTTTGTCCTCTCCAGCTGGGCTCCAGGGGCCTCTGAACACTACAGAGCGAGAGCAGGTACAGCAAAATGCTCCATCCTCCCACCCCGTCTCTGCAGAGCTTTCCCTGAGCTGAGCCCTGCGTGGCTCGGTCTCTTCCCCCCAAGCCAGTGCCTCGTGCCTGGTCATAGCTGTCAGTCAACGTATGGAACCTGCGCTGTGTCCCGGGGTCTGTATCCCCCCCGACTGGGGCTGGGCTCACGCGTGTGGCCCTATTGTTACAGAGAGACACTGCCAGCTTTGGTGCCCCTAGTGCTCCATGGGCAAAGAGTCTGTCAGATTCTGGAGTCTGGGGGAGCCATAGAAAGAGGGAGGAATCCTAGGCCTGGGGCTCCCTCCTCAACACCTCCTCTCTGGGGTTTTCTTTCCTTGAGCAGCCTCGGTCCCAGAAGCCAGGTCATCTCCTGCAGTTAGTGACCGAGCCCCTCCCCACCCTGTGCATCCAGCTGTCTGTGGCTTGCCCACACTCGCAGCTGGCTCACGACCGTCTTATGCCAGGAATGGTGCCCAGTGCCCCCCCTGCCTGCTGTACTTCCGGGAGTCCTGCTGCTGGATGCTCTCAGTGTTGTTCAAACCCCCTCACAATAACTCAGCAGTGGAGGCCAAGAAGGCAGGTGAGCAGAGCACACTGACAAAGGACCCTGTCTGGGTGGTGCCAGAGGTGCCCCTGGGCCAACGGGTCTCAGCAGGATGGCAAAGCCAGCTGCCAGCCTGGGAGACGCAGCCTCCTTGGCCTTGAGGAGGCGTGGGGGTGGGAGATGGGCCATGAGGGATTGCACCTAACCAGAGCAGGGCTCCGCTGGCAGCGCTGCATGGCGTGGGGCAGATGCCAATGCCCAGCCTCTGAGCTAACAGGGACCCTTCGTGAGCTGCTGCCAGCCCATAGCCTGACCCATCCCACAAGGGCAGTGGAGCCCCTGTGCCCAGCCTGGCTGGAGGAGGCCAAAGCTTTAATCAAGTCTGTTCCCAAGGGCTGATGGATTCCCCACCACCTTGGAGCAGGAGGCTGGGGAGACCTGGGCCTGACTGGTGCTGGCTTTGGGCTGATGACCCTGTATCCCTCCTGTTGGGCTCCCAGCAGTGGGAGGGGGGTGAAGGGAGCTGGCTAGGAGGCTCCTCCTTGCCCCAGCCCTGTGTGCTGCGAGGGGGGAGGGTGTTGTGTGGCATGGCCTCACAGGCCCAGCTCACTGACGGGACGGGGAGGCAGAGGCAGCCAGGGTCTCAGTGGAGTCCAGAGCGAGAGCACAGTGCATCTGTGTACACAGCTTTCTACTTCTCCTCCCCGAGAGAGCGGCGGCTGCTCCGTGTCCTAGCCACGCAGCCAGCACGTGGCCAGCTCTCACTGGGGGGCGGCTGCATGTGAGCAGCAGAGAGAGGCTGGCGGCCAGAGGCTGACGGTGCCTGGTGCAGTCCCAGCACTGGAGAGAGTGTGGCCGTTCAAGCCCCATCCCCACAGTGCTGCCCCCATGCTCTGAGCCTGAACTGCCTCCCCAAGCCTCTCCACAGCAAACGTCCCTTGGCTAGCCAAGCCTGTGGCTCTCCCAGTGTGTCTCTGGGCTCCTTTCCTTGGCTAGCCCTGGCTCGGAGGAGCATACATGTGCATGCCACACGCCTGTCGGCCTGACAGAGCTGGCACTGCTGGGGCAGGAGGCTCCTCCTGGGCCCTCAGTAGCTCTCACTTGTTTGTGAGCAACCTTCCCCGAGGCTATAGGCCATGGCAGGGGCTTCCCAAGTGGTTTGGGGCTGGTGTGTCAGCTCCCTTCAGGCTGGCAAAGGGGTGCAGGGCCATGCCATAAGTCTCCCATCCAGGTGTCCAGGAGACGCCTCATTCCCCGGCACCGGTGGAGCAAGAGCTTTGCTCCCCATGGTGCAGAGTAAGCGGGTGGTGGGGTTAGTGGCAGGGGCTGTGGCAGGTATGGGAGGGAGCTGGTGCTGCACAAACATAGGCTCCCACTGCCCCTGTGCTGCCCCAGTGAGAGACACCTTCACTCCAGGCTCGGTCCCTCCCTCCCACCATCACTCAGCTCTGCAGGCTCCACACGTGCTGCGTCACACTTCTCACTTCCCAGAGATGTGGGCATGCCCCACTGCCACCTCGCCTAACCCAGGGCCAGCTTTGGCCCTGCCTGGACATGCTCCTTCATCGCTCCTCTCCCTCCCTCCCTTCCATAGGGCAGAGTGCCTCCTCCTCTGCTTCGCTTGCTGGCAGAGCAGCCTGCCGGGGCCTCTGTCTGCTCGGATGCTGCCTGTGGGAGTTCCTGGCTGCATCCATAATGTGCTTTGAGGGACACAGCTGGAAGGTGCTCATCCACTCCACAGTTACTGTGTGTAAACAAGGGATGGTCCCACTATTGTGGGCAACTTCCCTGGCTCATACACAACCCCAGTGGAGTTGGCTAGTGACATGTTCTGAGTTCTCGCTCCCCCTCCCTTTCCCCAGAGGCCTGTCTGTCTTGAGGGCTCCCCTCCCACACTCCTGTGTGGCAGCGTCCCCGTAACCCTGACAAGGCTGGGCCCAGGATTCCTGGGGGCTTGACCCCCAATCCTGTTGTGGTCACGTAGGGCAGGGGTTAGGGTGTCCCCACTCTGGGGGACTCTCTGTGCACTGGGTGCCTCCCTACCCCACTGATCGATGCACATGGTTCAAAGCAAACACCATTTATTAAACAGCCACCAATTAAAAAAGGAAAGAAAGAAGAAATGTTAAATGAAAACGGCCAACGCCGCCCCCTGGCCTGGGGCACCACACAGCATCTTTGGGGTGTGAGGGACGTTCACAGTCTGTGTCTCACATGTCACAGGCCCTTGCCTGGCCGTGCTGCAGGGACGCCGCGGGTCGGACATGGGCTCTGGCGGTGGCCACAGGCCCCCAGGGGCTATGGGGCAGGGCCCTTCTCCCCAGTGTCCGCCCCCCTCGGGGTCACGACCCCTCCCCAGTCCAGCCTGCGGGCCTCTGGGCTGGTGGCGTCTCCCCGCACCGGGCCCTGCCCAGGGTCCCCCTCGCTCTGCCCAGCCGCTCAGTGCACCCGGCTGCGGCCCCAGCCTGCTCTGCTTCGGCGCGGCCTGGCTGGGCTCGGCTCTCTGAGCGTCTTCTCTGGCCTCCGCGCCCAGCCCCGCCCGGCCCCGCCCGGCCCAGCCCAGCCCCGCTCCGGCTCGCACCCGGCCCCAGCCGCTTCTCCGGCTCGCACCCGGCCACTCCGTCCTTCACTCGGCCCCTCTGCCCAGGGGCAGCTCCGCTCCCAGGGGACGGGACCCCCGCCCTCCTGGCTCCCTCATTGGCCTGCCCGCCCTGTCAATCAGGCTGGCCCGCACGCTGGCTCCCCCCACTGGCCGGGCGGGCTGTCCGTCTCGGGGTCATCAGGCCAGGCCCACCGAAAGGGCCGGCTGGGGCCTGGCCCTGCGCCCCGCACGTGGTGCGCGCTGCGTGGGGTCTCCAGGCCCGCAGCCCCGCGTGAGCCGCTGGCCCTGGCTGCGGGAGCAGCTCGGCCTGGGCGTGGTGCCGGCCGGGGGCGCCTTGGGGGCCGGGAGCGGGGGTGGTGCGCACACGGCGGCAGTTTGGCGAAGCGGGGGCCTGGCCGCTGGGCGAGAGGCGCCCAGCGGCGGGCGTCGCTGCCGGGGAAGGCCCGCAGCAGGGGAGCGCCGGGAGCACGGGCTGCAGCGTGTGCTGGGGAAGCCGCGCATGTGGGTCCAGCCGCCCGGGGCGGGCGTGGTCAGCAGCTGGCAGCGCCCTCGGCGGGAGCCCCCAAAACTGTGCTCGCTGGGTCTCGGGGTGACATTGGGCCTTTGGCTAGCGACACACCCAGCCCCAGCGAAGAGCCCAGCCCGGCCACCTGTTCTCAGCCAGCCCCGTGCCTTGCCTTGTCCCCAGGTTCCCAGCCACTGCCAGCCCCCCAGCCCTGGGCATGCCGAGAGCCTCAGCTGCATGGGTGAGGGGCGGAACCAGGCTAGACCTGGCCTTGGCTGGCTTACCCGTCGCACCCTCATCAGCTGCCTCCACACGGGGATGGCCTGTCAGTGGAAGATGGGTGGGGGCCCAGGGCGAGCAGATTGGGGCTTTGCAGCATCTTCAGGGCAAGAGCAGCCTGGCAGAGTCTCCATGGAAATCACCTCGCCACGGGCTGGAGCAGGCTGGAGGTGCTGGGGGAAAGCAGCCGTGCTCCCTGTGGACTCCTGGGCTCCCTGCTTCCCTGGGGAGAGGCTGCATGTGAAACCTGTGGCATGTGGCAGCTCAGTTCCTCCACTGGGGCTCTGGGGGCTGCGGGCACTACTCATCCCACCAGGTGAGGCGTTCTGTTAGTGGGTTGCCCATCGCTGTCTGGCTGGGACCCAGAGGCTGAGGTGTTGCTCAGGAAGGCAGGATGTGCTGTGGGGTGGCCCTAGGGTGAGGGGTAGGAGGGCAGGTTAGGGGGAGCCACAGGGCTGAGCCATGCTGAGCACAGAGCCTCTGGGTTTGCGCTTAGCCATGCCTTGGCTGCTACTCCTGGGGCACACTGGCACAGGGCCAGCTAAGGGCATGTATGCGGGCAGGGAATTGCATCCCTGACTCTTCGTGTGACTGTGGCCAGGGAAAGATGGGCCCATCCTTGCCTGTGGAGGGGGTGGGAGCCTGGGGGGGGCAAGGTGGGCTGGGAGCTGGCTCTGCCTTTCCCAGACGGGAGGCTGAAATCCCTTTGCTGCAGCAGTGCCACAGGCAGGAGTCCAGGGAACCAGAACGAGGTGGCTCCCTGGGGTTTCAGCCGGGCAGCAACTGGCCCTGGCTCACTGATGCCATGGGGCGGTACCACAAGGCAGGAGAATGGGACCAAATCAGGGCAGCTGGAAGCCAGTGAGAGGCCAGCACCGGGCAGGGCAGGCAGAGAGAGCATGGTGCCTGCGAGGCAGCTGGCAGTGAAATCTGGCCAGCCTGGTTCCAAGGGCTCAGGGGCTGTGGCATGGCCTGCCAGTGTGTGAAGGGGGACTCGTCTCAGGCAGAGATGCCTGTGCTGTCCCATGGGCAGGCTTCCTCTGGGCCCCCTTCTAGGGAAGGGCTGGGCGCACATGACTTGGGACTTGAACCTGGGCAAGGCAAAGACCTGGGGAATGCCCTGCAGGCTCTGGCCTGGCGGGGGCACGGTGGGCAGACCAGATGCCAAGGGGGGCTGTCATAGCTAGTCCCTTGGAACAGGCGAGCCAGGGGTCTATAATGTGGGAAACCGGAAAGGTTTATCTCGACAGACGGTTCCTTCTGCCCTGGATTTCTAAATATGGAGAGAGCCTGTGTGCCCAGACCAGCCCTGATTCATGAACTTCTCAGGCTCCCAAACAGCAGCCGCTTCCGACACTGCTCTCAGGGTCTGGGAAGAGGAAAGGTGATTTTCCCAGGGATAAAAATAGGCAAGTGGCAGAGGGGAGAGTCCTGGGAGACGCTGCCTGGGCCTGGGTGACACAGAGCTCCCTCCCACGTAGGCGGGGAGTATCTGATGGAGAAGGGAGGCTGGGGAGACCAGGGGCTTTGATCCAACTTCTGAGAATGGAGCTCTGTCCCTGGCTGGCAGTGCCAGGCCGGCCACTTTGTTATCACTGTAGTGAGGTGCCTCAGCCTGCTGCTTTTGGGCCTCAGAGAGGCCAGCACACAGCATGGGCCCGGTGTTGGGGCCCAGAACTGCAAGGTACCTGTTTCTGTGATGGGCAGGAGTAAGGGGCAGAGTGCTCTGCCCTTCTGCCCCTTGGGCTACTTCAAGGCCTGCAGCCTGTGGCCAGTGCTCTGAAGCCAAAGGAGGCAGAACCCACACCCAGCCTGGAAGGAGCAGCCCAGCTCCAGTGACTGGGCACGCAGAGGCCACTGATGGGCAGAGAGCCCCTTGGCCTGGGCAGCCAGCAGGCCTTTAGGACAGAGGTTCTCAGGCTTGGTCCATGGTGCCCTTTCTACTGCAGGTTGTGTGAGGGGCGGAAGAGCTGCTGGCTCCTCTCCAGGTGCTGGGGTCCAGCTGGGATACCTGGACTGAGGGATTCCAGGCTGTGCCAGTGGCACAGCTGCTTCTCAGGGTCTGTGCTGTGCTCAGGGCTGTTTAGGGCCTGGTTGGCGCTACTGAGGGTGCAGCGGGAATGGCCCGTTTGTCAGGAGAGCAGGAATACCGCTCAGGAGCCCTTTAACCACCTTAGCGCAGGATAGAGGGAATTAACGCCTCGTGAATCAGGCTATGGCTGAGTCGCAGTCAGGGGCAGGCGCAGGGATAGTGTGGGACTGGCAGGGACACAGCCGATGCTCAGCGGCACCTGGGAGCATGGCAAAGCTCGGGGTTACCGAGTGAAAGTGCAGGGCTCAGGATGGTGCAGGGGAGTCACTGTCCCTGCGTGGATTCACCCGGAGCTAGGGGATCCCTGCTGTTAATCATTAACAGGAGCCGGCAGGGAGGTAGCAGCTCTGCTGTGCTGGGAGCTGTAAACAAGCTGGGGGCAATGGCGCCGTGGCGCTCCCTGCTCACTCCTTGCCCTGGTAAATCTTTACCTAGAAGGGAACAGGGTGTGGGGACAACTCCCCGCTGGGAGCAGTGGAACGCTGCAGGGTGAGCGCCCAGCTGCATGGGCAGGCCCTGCCGGTGCAATGGAGTGCGCAGCTCGGTCTCTCCAGACGCGGTGGCTGGGCACCCAGGTGGGGCTCCAAGCACCACAGTCACTGCGGACACAGCCGCCTGCTAGGCCCCATGTGTGCACAGCATGGCCCCACTGCCCTGGGGCTGACCACGCTCATCACCCGGGGTTGAATGGTGCTGGGGCTGGCTCTGGTAGGGTTTTGCTGGGCTCAGTATGGGCCCAGCACGCCACCATCTCCATCACTGAGCTGGAAGTAGAGGTTAAACTTGCCACTGATAGACTCTTCGGCTGCCATGCGGGTCGGTGGGCTGGTAAATAACAGTCAGGCCAGGGGAGTCCTGTCTGGGTCATATGCTGGGCCTTTTCAAACAAAATACAGCCAAATGCCAGATCAGCCATCTAGGAAGAAGGAGTGAAGTCCATTCTCATGGCCTGTGGGTCTGTGCTCTGGAAAGCAATGCCTCTGAAAAGGATTCAGGGGCCATAATGAACAGCAACTGACTACGTGCTCCCAGTGTGATCTGTGGCAGACAGGGCTAATGCAATCCTGCGATGCATACAGGAGCAGCGAGGGGATTTGACCTCTGCGTACAGCCTTGGTAAGCCCTGTCTAGGACACTGCTTCCAGCTCTAGTATAAAAAGAACATTGACTGCTTGGGCGGGGGAGAGCCACGTGACCCCAGGGCTAGAGAAAATGCCTTCCCAGGCGATTTAAGTGCCCAGTCTGCTCTATTTAGCAAAAAAAGATTGAGGGGTGGCTTGAGGACTGTGCATACGAACCTTTGTGGAGGGAAAATACTGGGTGATAAAAGGCTGAGGGACCTGGGCTTATTTAGTCTGCAGAAGAGAAGAGTGAGGGGGGATTTGATAGCAGCCTTCAACTGCCTGATGGGGGGTTCCGGGGAGTATGGATCTAGGCTGTTCTTGGTGGTGGCAGATGACAGAACAAGGAGCGATGGTCTCAAGTTACAGTGGGGAAGGTCTAGGTTGGATATTAGGAAAAGCTTTGTCACTAGGAGCATGGGAAAGCACTGGAATGGGTTACCCAGGGAGGTGGTGGCATCTATAACCTTTTAAAGCCCAGCTTGACAAAGCCCTGGCTGGGATGATTTAGTTGGGGTTGGACTAGATACCTCCTGAGGTCCCTTCCAACCCTAATCTTTGGAGCCAGGCAGAACAAGAAGCAGCAATGGCTGGAAAAAGCCAAACAAATTCAAATGAGAGAGAAAGTACAGCTATTTAACAGGAAGGATGATTAACCATTGGAAGAACCACAAAGGGCAGTGGTGGATTCTACATCTCCTGTCTTCAGATACAGACTGGAAGCCTTTGTGGAGAACAGGAAAAAAACAGGTTAAACAATATTTAGGTAAGTTAGATGTATTCAAGTTGGGAGGGCCTGAAATTTGTCTTAGGGTTCTTCAGGGAATAGCTGAAGCAATTGCAGAACAATTAGCCATTATCTTTAAGAGCTCATGGAGGATGGGTGAGGTCCCAGAGGACTGGAGAGGGGCAAACATAGTATGTGTCTTTAACAAAGGGAACAAAGAGGACCTGGGGAATTATAGACCAGACAGCCTAACTTCGATACGAGGAAACATACTGGAACAAATCATGAATCAAACCATGTATAAGCACCTAGAGGATAATAATATAAGGAAGAGCCAGCATGGATTTGTCAAGAACAAATCATGCCAACCAAACTAATTTACTTCTTGGGCAGGGTTACTGGCCTAGTGGATGGCGGGAGCAGAAGACTTGATATATCTTGATTTTAGGAAGGTTTTTGACACAGACCCACATGACATGCTCATAAGCAAACCAGGGGAAATCTGGTCTAGATGAAAGTACAGCAAGGTGGCTGCACAACTGCATAAAAGAGTCCAGTCAAAGAGTAGCTATCCGTGGTTTGCCTCACACTGGGAGGGTGTACCTGCTGGAGTTCTGGAAAGGCCAGTCCTGGATCCAGTTGTATTCAATATGTCATTAATGACTTGGATAATGGAGTGGAGAGTTTGCTTACACTGTTTGGGGAAGACACCGAGATGGGAAGGGGTGTAAGCATGTTGGAGGCCAGGATTAGAATTCAAAACAACCTTGACAAATTGGAGAATTGTTCTGAAATCAACAAAATGAAATTCAATAAAGACCAGTGCAAAGTGCTTAGGAAGGAAAAATCACAAATGCACAACAAAATGAGGACTAGCTGCCAGATGGTAGCACTGTTGGAAAGGAACTACGGGTTGTAGTGGATCACAAATTGAATGTGAGTCAACAGTGTGATGCAGGCTAATGTGAAAAAGGCTAATAGCATTCTGGGGTATATTAATGGAAGTGTCATAGGTAAGACATGGGAGATAACTGTCCTGCCTACTGAGCACTGGCTGGAGTCCTGTGTCCAGTTCTTGGCATCAAACTTTTGGAAAGCTGTGGCTACACTGGAGAGAGTCCAAAGGAGAGTAACAAAAATGATAAAAGGTTTAGAAAAACCAGACCTGTCTGGAAAGGTTAAAAACCTGTGCAGGGCATGTGCAGTCCTGAGAAAACACCTGATAACATTCTCCAAATACGTTAAGGGCTGTTCTAAAGAGGCTCATGATCCATTGTTCTCTGTGTCCACTGAAGGTAGGACAAGAAGTAATGGGCTTAAATCTGTAGCAAGGGGCATGTAGGTGAGCTATCAGGAAAAGCTTTCTAACTCTCAGGGTAGTTAAACTCCGCACTAGGCTTCCACGGGAGGCTGTGGAATCCCCGTCATTGGAGGTTATTAAGAACAGGTTGGATAAACACCTGTTCTTGGTCCTGCCTCAGCACAAGGGGCTCAACTTGATGGCCTCTCGAGGCCCCTTCCAACACAATGTTTCTATGACTTAAGACGCTTCAGCCAAATGCAAGTTGTGGGCACAGTATGAGGTAGCTGGTGAAATGCCATGGCCTGTGAAATACAGGTGGTCAGAGGGCAGGATCCGTTTCTCCCTCTGGCCTTAAACTCTATGGATCGCTCTTGACTTGCCCCCAGCGGCAGTTGGGAGCTGGGCAGGCCTGACCGATGCTGTGGGGTCACCTAATCTGGGAGCAGCCCCACGCAGAGCATGGCACAGGAGCCCAGCCTGCAGGCGAGGGAGGCCAGATCCTGGCTGAGGAGAGCTTGCGGTCCACAATGCACCTCACAGCATGTGGGCCAGGCCCCTGGCTGCGTGCCTCTCCCCCCATCTGCAGAGCACCCCAGCCACTCTCTGCCTTCTCTCATGCGCAGGGTTTCCTGTGAGCCTGGCCAGGCGCACGGAGAACAGCTGGGCCCCAGCCAGGTCTGTAGGAAGCGGGTTGCTCCGGGCCGTTCCTGATGTGGTTTTGCAGCACTCCAGAGGGATGTCCCAGCCGCGCCTCCTCAGCCTCCTGCTGGCACTGCTCTTCTACTGCCAGGTAAGGGCTTGCCAGTCACGGCGTCAGGCTGGGTCCCACCTGTTTGGCTCAGGTTGCTGCTGGACCTGCATTAACCAGGCTGGCTCTGGCACACTCAGGCCCGTCCCTGGAGGAAATCCAGCTCTTTCCTGGGCTGGGGTGGAGCAGCTCAGGGCCAGGCTGAGGAACTGCCAGGGAATCCCTCGTCTCTGGGGCCCTGCCCCCTCTTCTCTGATCCTGTGGTGCTGCTGGCTAGTCACTGATGGGCCGCCTCTGTAACCTCTGCAGGGCCCATCAGCCCAGATCATGGATTTCCTCTTCGAGAGCTGGAAGGCCTACAGCGAGGAGTGCCACCAGAACATGAGCCTGCAGCCACCTCCCACAGGTGAGAGCTGTGCCCCCTCCCCAGGCCCAGGTGTGGTTGTGCAAGGGGCACCCCATACAGCAGGGTTCTCCCTGATGAGCCTGGAGCTCAGGGACAGAACAGACAGTCTCCCTTGCAGAGGGCCCTTGGGGTGCAGCGGACTCAGGAACAGCTGCCTGGGCAGGGGAATGGATGGCCAAGGGAGGACGGACCCCAGGGCTCCCTGCCACAACAGGTCTGTCGGGATGGTGCCAGGCCCTTGCTGGGCGCTGCACAGACCTTGAGAGCTCACATGCCATGGAGACAAGCAGCCTGCACAAAGAAGGGCCAGTGGTGGGGGGGAGGCAATTCCAGGGGTTCACTGAGGGAGTGAGGGGGGCAATTCCAGGGGTCCACTGGGGGAAGGGGGGGCAATTCCAGGGGCCCAGGGGGGTGGCATTTAGGGTTAGTTTTGTAAAGATAGAAATATTGATTCTACCCACTCTTGCCCCAGCTGACCCAATGGCTCCTCAGCTGCCCCCTCCAGAGGCCTCTTGGCCGGGACGGCTCCCATCATGGGGTGGCCGTACGGCAGGGGCTGGCAGAGGCCCTGTGACCCCTGCCCTGCTCAGAGCCTTTCTTCCCCCCACAGAGCTGGTCTGTAACCGAACCTTTGACAAGTTCTCGTGCTGGCCCGACACGCTGCCCAACACCACTGTCAACGTCTCCTGCCCGTGGTTCCTGCCCTGGCACAGGAAAGGTAACTGGCCTGGCAGCGCCATTGTGTGCGGCTGGGACACACCACACAGTGCAGGGAGGCTCCTGGGGGCTCCAGGAGCTCTGACCAGCCGGGGTGGAGGAGAGAGACTCTCCATCTGCGCTGCCAGGATTGATGGGAGGCCGGCATCGTGGAGGGCCCTGTGCTACTGGGGAGGCAGGGGAAGCTGACCCTCAGCTTCCCCATCTGTCTAATGGGGAGCATGGCCCTGCACCCCTGCAGCAGGGCAGGGCAGGGTCCGCTGGCTCTGGGAGTGGGAGTCCAGCCATGGTCCCCATCACTGCCAGCAGCTGGCGGTGCAAGGCCCAGCCAGGGAGCAGCCAGAAGGGCCTGGCAGGGATGGGGAGCGCGGCCTATTCAACAGAGCATGGTGAGGAGTGCAGGGATGGGCCTGGGGAAGGGAGGGGAGAAGAACGCAGGGGCTGGCTTGGGCAGGACGGGGGGCTGGCAGGGAGAGCCCAGGAGGCCTGGTGAGAGGCAGGGGGGTCTCTAGGTAGCCGAGTCTCTTGTCCCCTCTCCTCCCCTCAGTGATGCACAGATACGTCTTCAAGAAATGCGGGCCAGACGGGGAGTGGGTGAAGCGCGCCAATGGGCAGCCCTGGCGGGACAGCACGCAGTGTGAGATGGACACGGAGGACCTTGAAGCCCAGGTCAGTGTGGAGCAGGTGTGAGCGATCTCAGCCTAGTCCCACAGCTCCCCCGCCAAGCCTGGGCTCCCCTCGCCTGCACGAGCCTGACACGGATGGACAGACGGATGGGCCCAGCCCTGCTCATCAGCTCTCTCCCTCTCTTTCCAGGATAAATTTGCCAAAACCTATGGCAGCTTTAAGATCATGTACACGGTGGGCTACTCGGTGTCGCTGGGCGCACTGCTCCTCGCCCTGGCCATCCTGTTGGGCTTCAGGTACTGGCCGGGGGAGAGTGCCAGCGCAGGGACAGCGAGGGAGGGTGTGGGAGATGGCAGAAAGGCTGGGCGTGTTGGAGCCAGGGCGGGTAGTGGTGGGCACAGGCTGGGCATGGTCCCTGCTGGGCGCTGACTGCGGCTCCTTCTCTCGGCAGCAAACTGCACTGCATGCGGAATTACATCCACATGAACCTCTTTGCCTCCTTCGTCCTGAAGGGCGTCTCGGTGCTGGTGATTGACGCCCTGCTCAAGACCCGCTACAACGAGAAGATCGACGACTACAACGTGGGCATCTGGCTCAGCGACGAGGTGAGCCCCTGGGGACCCGCTCTGGGGGTGCCCTTCGGGGTCCAGTGCCCTACTGAGCCTTCCCCTCCCTCCAGGCTGCGGCAGGCTGTCGTGCGGCCACCGTCCTCATGCAGTACGGCATCGTGGCCAACTACTGCTGGCTGCTGGTGGAGGGCATCTACCTGCACAACCTGCTGGTGCTCGCCGTCTTCTCCGAGAGGAGCTACTTCGCCCTCTACCTGGGCATCGGCTGGGGTGAGCCAGGCACAGCGCCTGCCCAGAGGGGCAGAGACCATGCGATGGCGAAGCTGGCGGGGTGGGCGCAGTGGCTGCTGGGAAGGGACGGGTGGGCGTGGCCCCTGGAGAAGCTGTCCCCGTATGTGTCTCTGCTGTCCGGGAGGCTGGAGTGGCTGACGTGCTTCTGTCTCTTCTTCGTCCACAGGGGCCCCCGTCTTGTTCCTCATCCCCTGGGTGGTTGTGAAATTTTTATATGAAAACATTCAGTGAGTACAGGCACCCACAGCACATGGGCAAAGCGTGGGCGTGTGAGGTGTGGGCGTGGCAGACGTGGGCACATGCTGTGCATACGTGATGGCTGTGGGAGGTGTGAGTGTGTGAGGTGCATGTGCAAGGTGCGGTTATACGAGGTGTGGGTACATGAAGCGTGCATACGAGGGGCATGTGCATAGTTGGGGCATGCGCAGGCTGCGCGTGTGAGGCGTGGCCATGAGCGGGCTGTGCCTGAGGCATGTGTTTGTGAGTGAGGGGGCAATTTCCCGGTGGCTGAGCTGCTGCTGAGAGCAGGATCTGTGCCCTGGCCTGGTTCACACGTCCTTGTCCCATGTGTTACCTGGTGTCAATTAAACCCCACCAGGAGCCTTGTGCCACATCATGCCAAGGCTGGGCTGAGCCTCCTGACAGGGCGCATGGGACATAGATACAAAAGTGCCACTTCCCTCTGTCACACACAACCCCCACTGCCCCCTCTATCCTCCCAGGTGCTGGAGCACCAACAACAACATGGGCTTCTGGTGGATCCTCCGCTTCCCTGTGTTCCTGGCCATCCTGGTAAGCCCCACCCCCCCCACCGTTTCCCCGCCCCTCACAGGGCCCCGGCCCCCCCCCCCTTCCATCCCCAGCCCCCCCGGGCATTCCATCCTCCCTGCCCTGCCCCACCCTCTGACACACACGTGCCCTCTCTCGCCTGCCCCAGCTGCTCACAGATCCTGACTCCTCCCTGTTCACTCTTCCTTTGCCTCCTGCTCTCAGAGCTGTTGGGTTGCAGTTGGGTACGTTTTCCAGCTTCTCTCCACAGCCCTGGGGCCTGGACAGGTCCTGTCTTTTTAATGAGAGCAAATCTCCCGCAGTCACACGACTCCAGGAGCTGGGGCTTTAAGTAAAACCCCAAATATTGTGAGAGTTGGTAACACTGCACTCCCCTGCATGGCTGCCCCACACTGCCTGAGAGAGCTCTGACCCTGGGTTGAATCCCTTTCATCCTGCACTGGCTGCCCAGGCAGGGCTGAAGAGACTCCACAGGGACAGGGCTGGGCTTGGTCATCTCCTCCCAGTCATAATTCTTGAGGGCTGGGCCCACCAGGCTCCCTTGCTGGGGGTGGGACCCTCCAGTCCACGGACCCATCCCCGTCTCCCTCTCAGCCTCGTTCTCCCTCTTTCAGATCAATTTCTTCATTTTCATCCGCATCATCCAGATCCTGGTCTCCAAGCTCCGTGCCCACCAGATGCGCTACACCGACTACAAGTTCCGGTGCGTGCCAGCTGCCCAGGGCCTCGCCGGTCCTTGGGCCCAGCTCTTGCTCTCACACCCTGGAAAGGCTGCTGCACCACGTGCTCGGGGCACCAGGCCCTCTGTGTGTGTCTGGGGGTCTGTGCCCCAGTGCCGTATGCCCTGAGAACCTCTGCCTGCTCTGTGCCCCTCTAACCCTGGGGCCCCAGTGGATGCAGTGTTGGGGGGAGGAGAACTGGGTTGGCCCTGGACATGGGGAGCAGCACCATGGTTGGCTCTGATTGGTCGGTCTCCCTGGCAGGCTGGCAAAGTCCACGCTGACGCTGATCCCGCTCCTGGGCATCCACGAGGTGGTCTTTGCCTTCGTCACAGATGAGCACGCCCAGGGCACCCTGCGCTATGTCAAGCTCTTCTTCGACCTCTTTCTGAGCTCCTTCCAGGTGAGCCCTGGACCTGGCACCTTGATGCAGCATGGTCTCTGGGTTCTCTCTGGGGGAGAGGGGGCCCCCCTCCTATGGCAGAGGCATACACAGCTCGGGGGGGACCAAGGGCCGCTGGGCCATGCCCCCTCTCATGCCATCTCTTCTTGATGCCCTAGGGGATGCTGGTGGCCATTCTTTACTGCTTTGTCAACAAGGAGGTGAGTGTGGGCCCCCTGAGCTGGGTCTGGGGCTCGGGGGGAGGAATGGGAACGTTTCCTGCCCACGTCTGCCCCGAGCTCCTGTACCTGCATTCTGCAGCTCGGCCTAGGCCCTGGGGGGAGGACTCGGCAGCCCTGCGCCAGCTGGGGCTCCTGAATGGAGGCTCTGAGCTCGGCGTGGATGATGGTTTGCCTGGCAGTCGCCATGGAGCTGCCACGCTCACCCTGGCTGGGGCTGTCTGTAGGTGCAGTCGGAGCTGCTGAAGAAGTGGCAGCGCTGGAAGCTGGGGAAGGACCTGGAGGAGGAGTACAAGCACACGTACAGCCAGACCCCCAATGCCCGCAATGGGGGCAGCGGCACTTGGGAGAAGCACAAGCTGGCGGGCAGTTCCTGCAATGGGCTGAGGCAGAGCCAGCCCAGGGGGCATGCCAGCAGCCGCTACCTCGAGAGAACAGGCTGCAGCACAAGTGAGACCCTTGCGCTCAGCGAGCGGCACCACTGCGACGAGAGCAACTTCTGAGCCTGCCCCCACCCTGCCCTGCAACCAGGGCCCCGGAGAGGGACTGAAGGCTCAGACTTGAAGGGCCAGGAAGCGAGAGCCTCCCTGACCCCCTTCCCGGGGCCATCTGGGGCTTGGCCCACCCAGCGGGGGTGCACGTGCGGATATGGGGGCCTGACACCAGCGTGATGAGGATGGTGTGTGCACTGCTGCCATGGCCGAGCTGGGGCAGAGCTGGCCAAGTCTGGGCGGCCACAGGTCTAGCTGGAGCTGATGGAGGCTGGTTGGGGCTGCAGCCACTCTCCTGCTCGGCCCAGTCCAGCAGCTAACGGGCTCCATGGTGTGTGGTGGCAGCAGTCTGAAGTGAGGCCCTGGCTAACGTGTGCTCATGTAGGAACTGCAGGGTCTGCAGCATTTAGGCTTCCCGGGCAGTTTTGAGAGCGGGAGCCCTGCCCTGTGCAGGGCCGGTTGTGGGCGCCCGGGGCTGCAGCCGCAGGCCCTGCTCCAAGCCCCCCGTGGCCGACGGTGGGAGCGCGGGGGCAAGTAATAATGGATTTTAACTGCGCAATAAGAAGGTCAATTACCCTCTGCCTCAGGTTCCCATGGCTTGTCCGCAATCGTCCCCCAAGGCATCCAGCACCTTCACCCTGTGTGCTCCTGCGGGCTGGCACCTGAACACATGGGCAGCTGGGCCTCAGCGAGAAACCTGCGCCCTGGAGTCCGAGGTCTGCCTCAGACCATGGGGGGCTAGAGAGCCTGCTGCCCTGGAGCTGTGCCAACGGGCGCTGAGTCCTGCCACAGGCTGGGGGGCCCTGTGGTGTTTGAGGGGCTGTGGCTCCCAGCAGGGGTGCTGGGCTGGCCCTCACCAAGCTGTTCCACCTGCCGCTCTCAGCGGCGCCGCCTGCCTCAGCCAGTGAACTGGGCCGGGCGGCCGGGCCCCTTGTGCTGCACGCCTGGCCCCATCCTCGCATGTCAGGCTGCCAAGGGGCGGACAGCTCCCTTCCCTGCCTCCCAGGCCCAGCTGTAGGCTGTCTCACTGCCATGCAACCCTCCCCATCCAGACTGGCCCCTGGCAGCAGGCAGAGAAGGCCGAGGGCTGTCTCCCCAGGCTGCCGCGTTGTGCATGAAGCTAAGCTGCCCTGACAGGCTGGCTTGCCTGGCCATGAGCAGTTACTCTGGGCCCTGTGTGACTGCGAGCACCATGCGCCGGGCCAGGGAGCTGAGCACAGGGTCCCGCAGGGAGGATGGCAGGGCATGAGCACAGCTGGGACGGGGCCCAGAGTAACTGCACAGCTGCTGCAAATCCACGCACAGTTCCCGGAGCGAGGCGTGACCTAGCGCATCTGCCCAGGGCACCCACCTGAAAAGCTGCAGAAGCCAGCCACTCCCACCCCTGCAGGCGCGGCTCCTTGGTTGGCTTTGGCCAGGGCCTAAAAAGCAGCCACTGGTGCTTGGCTTGGAGTCGTGCAGGGTCAGTAGCGTAGCAGCCATGCTTCCCCACCTAGGCCCCTCAGCGAGGCCCCTGTGCACAGTCACAGGCCTTCACAAGCTTGGCTCCCTCCAACACCTACAGCTTCCCCCCACCCCCTGCCCGGTCACTCCTAAGGTGCTTTGGCGACTCGTGAGCAATAAGCCGGTGAGCGTGGAGGCTTTGGACAAGAACAAGTGCCTTGTTTGAGAGATTAGCCCAGCCACTCCCCGCCCTCTGCACAGGCAGGCCATGCTCTTGTGCACGCTCCTGTCCAGCTGACAGTGTCAGGACGCCTGGGATCTGGTCACAGCTCTCGCTGCCTCGGAACGGTTCCAGCTCCGTAGGGGAGCATCTGGCAGCCAGGGCGCTCGCCCAGGCTACAGGCCAGGCCTGGGGGCTGTGGGGCTCAGGGGCAGCTCAGGGGCCTGCGCAGGGTTACTGGTTACAGACCAGCCATGGGTGCGCGGGGCCCATGCTCACGTTTTCAGCGGGGGCTTGGGGAAATTCCTGATGCATTTAAGGAGCATTTTCTCTGTGCAGAGAGGGAGCCAAAACTGCACCTGGACTTACTAGTTTGAACTATCACAATGCCCATAAATCTCCCTTCAGCGCCACCTGCCCCAGCATCAGCCTGGCACCACAGGGCTAGGGCAGGTGCTCCTGGCACGCCTCCGTCCAGCCCAGCACCACTGTGTGCCCTTCCTGGCCCGAGTGCCACAGCAGCCATGGCCCACACGTGCATAGCTAAGCCTGCCCTGGCAGCTGGAAAGGCTGGCGGGCCAGCGCTGGCTTAGCATATGGGACCCAGCCACCCGTGTGACCATAACCA
Source organism: Mesoclemmys tuberculata (assembly GCA_007922155.1). Lineage (NCBI taxonomy): Eukaryota > Metazoa > Chordata > Testudines > Chelidae > Mesoclemmys > Mesoclemmys tuberculata. Next base: position 23,168,961 of record ML675637.1, read on the forward strand.
GGCCCCACTTGAACCAGTGCTCAGTGCAGCCAGTGCCAGGCCAGCCGTGCTGTTTACCTCCACCAGCCTCACATGCCACGTCACAGCCCTGCTGTCCCCAGCCACCCAATGGCCTCTCCTGTCAGTGCAACCCATCACGTCCCTGGCGTTATGCCTAGCCCCCCATCCTCATGTCCCTCCGCCTCCCCCCCCATCCTGCATGACACCCTGCCCTCCCCACCCACCCACCCTCACCTGCCTCTCAGGGGGCTCACATGACCCTGACGCACCACAACCTGCACCTGCCAGCCTCCAAGTTCCCTGCTCGAGCCCCCTCCTGCTGCAGGCACCGCCTCGCCACGCAGCCAGTGCCAGCCCTGATGCCATTCACCAACGCTAGGGACATGGACGGGCCCAGCTCGCTGAGCTCTTCTGTGATGCCACCATCACCCTTGGCCCAGGAGCGTGGGGCAGTGGGGAGGGGATTGGAAGATGCTGGGATGGGGCGGGGCGGGCCTGTATTTGCTCTCAGGGCAGGACGCTGTGCAAGTGGGGGCAGGGTGACGGGGCCTTTGCCCTGGGGGCAGTATGACTGGCGTTTGCTCTCACACCCCAGCACCCTTGCCCCATTGCTCACCTGTGAGCACAAAGCGTTTTATAAACGAACTAATCAAGTCTGAAACCTGAGAGGGGGGCAGCACCAGGAAGCAGGACCCTGGCCCAGCACCGGGCTGGGCTGTGGCCAGCGTTTACTGGCCCAGTAACACTCCACAGTCAGTGACAGCCTGGGGCCAGCTGGCATGCGACTGGGCTTGGGTGGGGATAATTGTCAGCCCTGAGTCAGGGGTTAGCCTCTCTCTGGGGGCAGCAGTGGGTCACCGGGGGGGGGGATATCCCATCCAGCACCTCCCTCAGCCCAGCCCTGATTAGCACGGACGCTCTGCAAAGTTCCCAGCCGCACTGCACTCAGTGTCCACGGCCCTCATGTGCGACTCATTTGGATAATGACCATGTTACGAGTGCACAGCTGCGCACGCACACGGACACACGGATGCACGCATGCACATACGCTGTGCATACATGCTGCATGCACACACGCACAAAGACTAATACTGTGCACGCAAACACGTGCTGCACACACAGGCTGCACACACAGAGATTCACATGCACACACATGCTGCAAACATGCTGCATGCACGCACACACATGCTGCACACACACACATGCTGCTCACACACATAAACTCATACATCTACACATGATGCATGCACACACGCACATACACACCCATGCTGCATGCACACATGCTGCACAAACACCTGCTGCATACACAAACATACATACACTCACACGTGCTGTGCGCGCGCACACATGCTGCAGACACACACGTGCTGCGCGCGCACACACATGCTGCAGACACACACGTGCTACACGCACACACAAACACTGAAAACATGCACACACATGCTGCACATGAACACACACAGACCACACATACATACAGCGTGCACACACAGACATGCTGAACACACACATGCTGCACACACGCGCAAACACTCATGCTGTACACACACACACACACACACACACACACGCTGTGCACGCGCACACCCAGACATGCTGCACACATGCACACACAAGCTGCAAACACACGCACATGCTGCGCACACACACACATGTACATGCTGCACACACATGCACACACATGCTGCACAAGCACATGCAAACACACAGAAAAGCATGCTGTACACATACACACATACACAAACATAGAAACAGACGTATACACACACACACACACACATGCTGAACACACACACACACACATGCACAAACGCACACAAATGCATGCACACACACACACACATATGCTGCACACAACGCTGCACGCACGCACATGCTGCACGCACACACACAGACATGCTGCACATACACACGAAAATGCTGCACACACACCTGCTGCACACACTCATACACACATATTCTGCACACACACACACTCATAAACACACATACTGAAGACACACACAATCTGCAAACACACGTACACACACATGCTGCACACACACATACTGCACACATCCACACACACACACACAGGCTGTGCACGCGCACACCCAGACATGCTACACACATGCACACAAACACGATGTACACACACATGCTGAAGACACACACACACTGCACCCATCCACACATGATGCACACACAAACGCACACATACATGCTGCACGCACACATGCTGCACAAACACCTGCTGTGCACACACACACACACACACACACACGCTACACATGCACACACAAACACTGAACACACACTCATGCTGCACCACTGTGTGCCCTTCCTGGCCCGAGTGCCACAGCAGCCGTGGCCCACACGTGCTTCGCTAAGCCCGCCCCAGCAGCTGGAAAGGATGCCAGACCAGCGCTGGCTTAGCTTGTGGGACCCAGCCACCCGCGTGACCATAGCCAGGCCCCACTCGAACCAGTGCTCAGTGCAGCCAGTGCCAGGCCAGCCGTGCTGTTTACTTCCACCAGCCTCACATGCCACATCACAGCCCTGCTGTCCCCAGCCACCCAATGGCCTCTCCTGTCAGTGCGACACATCACGTCCCGGCAGTGTGCCTAGCCCCCCCATCCTCGTGTACCTTTGCCCCCCCCCGGCATGATACCCTGCCCTACCCCCCCCCCATCCCCAATGCCCCTGCTTCACAGGGGGCTGGTGTGACCCTGACGCACCCCAACCTGCACCTGCCAGCCCCCAGGTTCCCTGCTCGAGGCCCCTCCCCCCCCCCAAAGGCAGTGCCTCGCCACGCGGCCAGCGCCAGCCCTGACGCCGTTCATAGCTCCTCTGTGACGCCAGCAGCCACCCCCGGCCCAGGAGTGTGGGGCAGTGGGGAGGGGACTGGAAGATGCTGGGATGGGGCGGGGTGGGCCTGTATTTGCTCTCAGGGCAGGACGCTGTGCAAGTGGGGGCAGGGTGACGGGGCCTTTGCCCTGTGTATGTTGGGGGGGGGGGAGAGCATGACCGGCGTTTGCTCTCACACCCCAGCACGCTTGCCCCACTGCTCACCCATGAGCACAAAGCGTTTTATAAATGAGCTAATCACGTCTGTAACCCAAGGGGGGGGGGGCAGCACCAGGAAGCAGGACCCTGGCCCAGCACCGGGCTGGGCTGTGGCCAGCGTTTACTGGCCCAGTAACACTCCACAGTCAGTGACAGCCTGGGGCCAGCTGGGCATGCACCTGGGCTTGGGTGGGGATAATTGTCAGCCCTGAGTCAGGGGTTAGTCTCTCTCTGGGGGCAGCAGTGCGTCACGGGGTGGGGGGGGGGGTGTCCCATCCAGCACCTCCCTCAGCCCAGCCCTGATTAGCACGGACGATCTGCAAAGCTCCCAGCCGCACTGCACTCTGTCCACGGCCCTCACGTGCGACTCATTTGGATAATGACCATGTTACGAGTGCACGGCCACACACGCACACGGACACACATGCATGCTGCACACACAGACATGCTGCACACAAACATACTGCACACACACACACACACACACACGCTGCACACACATGCGGCATGCACACACACATATGCTGCACACACACACATGCTGTACACACAACATGCTCCACACACACGTGCACATGCTGCACACACACTCACACACACATGCTGTGCACACACACACACATGCACATGCACACTCACATGCTGCACCCACACACTCGCTGCACACACACACATACTGTACACACAAACGCACACACACACACACATCCTGCACATACAAATGCTGCACACACACACGCTGCATGCACACACACATGCTACACACACACATGCTGCACATGCACGCTACACACAGACACATACTGTACAC
>ML675637.1:23172829-23194304 GCA_007922155.1 Mesoclemmys tuberculata
TACACATGCAGATGCACATGTACACGCACACACATGCTCCGCCCACACACATGCTGCACACACACACACACATGCCGCACACACACAAGTGCTGCGCACACACATGCTGCACACACACACACACACACACACACACACACTGCACACAGACACACAGATGCTGCACACAAACACATGCCATACACACACACATGCTGCGCTCACACACGGTTCACGCAAGCACATGCGCGTGCGCGCACACACATTCACATGCACATGCTGCACACACACGGTGTACACACACAGACATGCTGCACGCACGCGCACGCGCGCGCGCATACACACACACACACACACACACACACGAGTGATTTTTCCACTGTTTACTTGCCAGCTGCCCGAGCCGAGCCGGGACACAGCAGCCTGCAGCTGCCTGGATCAGGGAAATGCTGTACCTGGGCTGAGCAGGTCCTGGCCCTGGGCTCAGCCTCCCTCTTGGGCCGGGAGCCCTGCTGACGGGCTGGAGGAGAGCGCTCACATCACAGCACTGCCCGGAGAACAGGTCACGCAGCCCCCATACAGGCAGAGGGAGCAAGGGGTGAGCAAGCGCAGGGCTGGCGGCCAGACAGATGGACACAGCTCCACACTGCTCTGGAGCCGTCCGCTCTGGCCATCTGCTGCCATCACGGGGCCTCTCGACACGCTAACCAGGCTAATTGCAGCAAATTGCTGGAGCAGGCAGCGCTTTCCAAGAAGGTAAATACAGCCCTGGCGAGGCACCAGGCCGAGCGTGTGTTGCACAGAGACACCGCTGCCCGCCATCACCCTGGCACACGTTGTGCCTGGAGCCCAGCCCCACTCACCAAGCCAGGGCAGGTCTTGGGGGGACAAGGAGAGAGCAGCTCAGGCACGGCACCCAGGCCACCTGCCTTGCCCCACGCTAGAGGGACTGTACGTTCCCAGCCGCGGGCCATGGGCTGCAGGCAGGGCAGGAAGCTGCAGCAATGCTCGTGGCAGTGGGGATCCCAGATGGACCACAGTAAGGCAAAGCTGGTGGCAGAGCTGTGATGCCAGCAGGGCAGGCCCTGTGCTTCTGGAAAGGCACAGTCCTCCCAGCCATTGGCCAGCCAGCAGGCCCTGCACTTGGGGAGTGACTCCCGGTATGGGGGGGCACTGTCCCCAGCCAGGGGGCAGCGTGACTGGTGCAGAGCCAGTGCCCTGCTGCTGGGTGGTCCCCCCTCCCCAAAGCTGCTCATTCAGCCAGCGGTGCAGGAGTGGCATGAAGATCACAGCCCCCACCGTGAGCAGGAGCAGACACAGCCGGGCCCGGGCGTCTGGGCAGGCCCCATGGACATGAGCAGCCGCTGCAGAGAGCAGGTTCTCAGCTGCGCTGGAGCACTGAGCAGAGCTGGCAGCATCAGTCACAGTCGAGCAAGCACAGCACCCTGGGCGCCCCGGCTCATCGGGGGGCTGCTATTTACACAGCAGCTTAGTGACAGGTTCAAAGAGCAGCCGTGAGCCTTACGCAACAGCCTCACGCAGCCGGGCTCCAGTGCCGCTCTCCAGAGTGTGCCAAGGGACGCACAGGCCTCAGCCCCACGCAGTGCTGCAGCCGGTCCCCTTGCCAGATAGTGCGGGGCCGATAGCGCCTGGGGCTGCCTGCAACGTGTAGGAGGGGGCTGCTGTCCCAGGCGGTGGGGGCGGGGGGGCATATTGCCAACAGCACTGACCACTCTGGAGCAAGTGCAGGGGCAGCATCCCCAGGGCGCATCAGCTAGAGCTGCGCACAGGGAAAGTTTGTGCCCCAGGCACATAGGGTCCTCGTCTCTTGGGGGAGGCCCCCCCCAGTGCCTTAGTTACTCACGTGTAGCATGCCAGCAAGGCCCATATGCACTGCTTTGCGCCTGCACCAAGGAGCTGACAGTGGTGAGGCCCAGCCAGGCTGCGGCAGAGCCTTTTGGGGATGTGGCCAAGGCACAAGGGGAGCCCATCCTGGTGCAGGTCACTGCAGGGGAGGGGCATGAGCGAGCTGGGGTGGGTGCAGCACAGGCCCATGGGCCAAACCAGGACCACGTCGCCTCAGAACAAACCCTCCTGCGCCCAGAGTTTCCCATGGCACCGACCATCACATGGGGCCACATAACACCAGGCTACAACACCCACAGCCCAGCCCTGGCTCGCACGCTGCCTTGCCAGTGCCCCTGGAAGGGGCCCCTGCACTGGCTGGAGACAGGCCTGGCACCCACGAGGCAGCAGAGCGGCCAGCACAGTGTGTCCCAGCTCTGACAGCTCTCAGCACCCACCAGGGCCTGATGGGTCCCCAGCCTGAGACAGCCACGGCTCCTGTGGCAGGGCTGGGATGCCAAGACCAAGGTGCCAAGGACCCCCAGGACAGGCGAGATGCCAGGAAGGCCTGTTAGTAACTGGTTCAAAACTGAGAAAAGGCACCGGTGCAAACCCAGCCCAGCTGTGAGAGAGAGCATGGCCTGGCAGGCAGGGCACAGGCCTGGAGTGTGGAGCCCGTGGTTCTCAGCCTGGCTCAACACAGGCCAGTGGTGTGTGCGCCCTGAACCTCGGTGCCACTGCTGCCCCAGCTAAACGGCAGCTAATGCCCTTGCCTCACTTAGAGGCCTGGGTTGGGGAGAGAGAGGGGCTCTGCTGGCACCCCAGCTGGCAGCCCTCAGCATTCAGAACCAGACAGAACACTCCCTCTCCTTTGCCAGAGCCTGAAGGGCGATGGCCCACGTGGTACCAGGGCCTCTGGGGGGGGGGATCCATGGCCCAGAGCCAGGCCTTCCCTCTGGTGCAAGTGCAAGGAGCCCACAGCACAGCTCTGTTCTGCAGGATCTGCATCCCCTGGGCCACGCTTGAGGTCACAGAGTTATTCGCTAGCTCCTAGGCTGAGCTGCCGGCTGAGGCTTCCTCTGCTGGAACCATGATGCTGAACCTGTGGGAGATGTGTATCACGTGGGGAGATGCTTTCTTTGCACGTGGCAGGCACAGCTGCAGAGTAGATTAGCTGGTGCTCCCAGGGAGGTTGGTCCAGTGGAGAGCAGTGCCAGCCAGGGGTTGGCACCGTGAATGGCTGAGCATAGCACTCCCTGGCCAGCTGTGGAGACAGTATCAGAACTAGAGCCCATACCCAGCAAGAGGAGAGCACGAGGGGCCGTGCTGCTAGACCCCCCCACAAGCAGCACAATGGACCTGTCCAGCTCATACACAGCACAGGCAGGGTGCCGGATCCCTGCAGGGAGCTGCGTTACACTTGCCAGGTCCAGCGCCCCTGGGGATGCAAAAGGGCAGGGAAATTAGATGCTCCAGGATATCCCCTGCCCGCCCGCCCTCGACTCCACCAGCTCGCTCCAGGTCAGTGCTCTCTTTGGGGGCACACACCCATCAGCAAGGTCTGAAACCCACCCCCTCCTCCCATGCCACCACAGACTGGGCTGGGCAGAACACAGGCTGTAGCAACTTCATCTCACCCTCTCCTGTACATGGGTTGCTTGGCTGCTGCCCAGGTGAGCTCCTGCAGGCGAGGGCCATGTCTGGGTGTCCGTGCAGTGCACAGCACAGCAGGCTCCGGGCACCACCACAACCAACAGCCATGCTGAAGAACCACGCCACAGGGCCCAGGGCCAGCACGCTGTCAGTGACACACACAGGGCCGCATGCCCAGGCAGGGGCTGACACCTATAGCTATACTCAGAGTGCCACCTTCTGGACAGGACCAGGGACGGCCCCCTCCAAGCATGACAGGGCGCCGAGGACATGGCTGAGGCCCCCCCTCCCAACCACCAGGCAGCACTGCCTCTCAGAAATCCAGCACAAGACACATGCCAAGCCACCCAGCTGGTGGAAATGCAGCCACAGGCTCACCTCACAAATCACAATGAGCCATGTACCCATCACCCACCCTCGGGACAAAAGGGTGTAATGCAGGTTACCAGGGCCCTCACGGCCAGGAGATCAGTGCAGGGCACCCTCAGGAGCCTGCTGAGTCAGAGAAGCAGCCTTCCCTCTGGGGTCCATCAACCACTGCTGGCAGCACAGAAAGTGCAGCCCCTCTCCTGCCCGGCTGACACATGGATCTAGAACACAGCCCAACCACTGCTGTGACAAAGTGGAGCTATTCTTAATGTTTTATTGGAATACTGTGCATGTGCCTCAGTTTCCCCTCTATGTTACTCATGTGTTTCGGTCATGGGACCATTGCAGAGACCACTAGAGGGCAGGTGGACCGTCCTCTAGCTGCACATAAACAGACAATGGCCAGGACCTCCCCTGGGCCAAGTGGCTGTGACAGATTGCGGCAGGAAGAAACAAGGAGCGGTGACCACTTTGCCCAGGGAAAGAGACAAAAGCCTGGTTAGGGGTAAGGGGGCAGGTCTGAGACTGGTGGTGGGAAGGGCTGGTGCCCAGTGGGGGATCCCCGGGAGCAGAGCCCAAGAACGGGCTCTGGCACTTCCTCAGATGGTTGTTGCTGTAACTTTCTGATTCAGCTGCTAACAAAGTCTATTCTGCACTGTATTCCTGAGAGCTAATAAACCCTGCGGCTCTCCACGCTGCTTAACGTGTGAATTGCTTTCGACTGCAAAGCCCCTTTGGGGTGTGTAAGGGCTCTCCGGGCATCTCATCTAGGGGGACTCACTGCAGGGAGCTCATGGTGGGATGGGTGCTGAATGCTCTGAGGCCAGCTTCGAGAGGTGGCTGCACCGGTGCGAGGTGCCCTGAGGGGATACCTACTCCACTAGAGTCCTGTCTGGCCTCACCCCGAGTGGTTCCAGAGCATCATTCCCATGGGACCACATCACACCTGCCAGAATCTTTCACCCTCCCAAGTGGAGGGGAACACGCTCACCAAGGCAACCAGTTTGTGATATTTTTGAAGTTGCTTGGGAAACAGCAGAGAACTAGCGTGCCAGGGTTTGCAAGGCAGGAAGGAGGGGTGTCCAGCACTGTGCCATTAGGGCATGTGGTTGTGAAGATGCTAAGGGGGCATTCAGAAAAGCCCCTGCTCTCAGGGGTGTGAAAGAAAAACTGTTCCCATAACTAGTGCCTCGTCTCTTCCTGTTGGGCCAGGTGTGGTGACTCACTGGTTTCCATGTGGTTGGGTCTGGGCATAAACTCTCTGGCTGTGGGTTTGCAGTGGTGGGAGGCTGGCTGGAATCAGTGGGGGAAGTTGCAGCGTGTAGCCCTTTGGGACCTGGTCGGGGCAGTGTCTGGTTGGATTTAGGCAAAGCTGTGATGTGTAATGCCTACAAACAACGTGTGGTGCTCAGAATTGGACACCACTCCATCTGAGGCCTCACCAGTGCCGAGTACAGTGGGACAATTACTTCCATGTCTTACCTGGGACAATCCTGTTAATACAGCCCAGAATATCAGGCTTTTTTACAATTGCAACGCATTGCTAGCTCATATTAAATTTATGATCCTCTGTAAGCCCTCGATCCTTTTCAGAAGTCCTACCACCTAACCTGTTATTCCACATTTTGTAGCTATGCATTTGATTTTCCTTCCTGTGTGTAATACTTTACATTGGTTTATATTTAATTTAATCTTGTTGATTTCAGATCAATTCTCTAATTTGTCAAGGTCATTTTGAATTCTAGTCCTGTTCTCCACAGTTCTTGCATCACTTCCCAGCTTGGTGTCATCTGCAAATTTTATAAGCGTACTCTCTACTCCATTATCCAAATCATAAATAAAATATTGAATAATGCCGGACCCAGGACTGACCCCTGTGGAGCCCCAGTATATACACTCCCAGACTGACAGTAAGCCACTGATAAAGACTACGGTCTTTCAACCAGCTCTGCACCCACCCTATAGTAATTTCATTAGACCACATTTCCCTAGTTTGCTTATGAGAATGTCATGTAGGACTGTGTCTAAAGCCTTAACAAAATCAAGATATATCACATCTGCTGCTTCCTCATTAGGCCCCAGGCAAGTAACCTGGTTAAAGAAGGAAATTAGGCTGGTTTTGGCATGATTTGTTCTTGACAGAACCATGCCGGCTATTCCTTATAATCCTGTTATCCTCTAGGTGCTTACAAACGGCTTGTTTAATAATTTGTTCCAGTATTGAAGTTAGGCTGACTGATCTATAATTCCTTGGGTCCTCTTTATTCCCTTTGTTAAAGACACAGACTATGTTTGCCCTTCTCCAGTCCTCTGAGGCCTCACCCATCCCTCAGGAGTTCCCAAATATAATTTCCAACGATTCCAAGATTGCTTTGGCTAGTTCCTTAAGTACCCTAGGGTCAAAGCCTGCCAACTTGAATGCATCTAACTTACCTAAATGCTCCATAACCCTGTTCTTTCCCTATTTGGCTTGCGTTCCTTCCTCCTTATTTTTAATATTAATTGTGTCAGTATCTGATCACTATTAACCTTTGTAGTGAAGACTGAAGCAAAGTAGGTGTTAAACAGCTCAGCCTTCTTGATTTCATACATTACTATCTCTCCTTCCCCACTAAGTAGGAGACCCATGCTTGCCTTTCTTTCTCTTACTCCTAATGTATTTAAAGTGCCTCTTATTGCTTTTTATATCCTTGTTAGATAAAACTCATTTTGTGCCTTAACCTTTCTGCATGCTTGTACTATTCTTCTGTACTCCTTTGCAATCTGTCCATGTTCCCACTGTCTGTAGGATTTCTTTTAGATTTTCAGGTCATTAAAGAGCTCCTCATGGAGCTAGATTAGCCTCTTACTATTATTCCTGTCTTTCCTCCGCATTGGGGTAGTTTGCAGTTGTGCTTTTAATATTGTCTCCTTGAGAAACTGCCAGCTCCCCTGAACAATTTGATCTCTTGGATTTTCTTCCCATAAGACTTTACCTACCAATTCTGAGTTTGTTAAAATATGCTTTTTTGAAGTTAATTGTCCTTACTCTGCTGCTCTCATTTCTTCCTTTCCTTAGAACGATGACATTTATCACTAATGATCACTTTCGCCTTCAGATTCACAACCACTTCCTCCCTGTTGGTCAGAATTAAGTCTAAAATGTCTGGTTACTTCCTCCACTTTCTGAAACAAAAAGTTGTCCCCAGTACATTGCAAGAAACTTACTGGAAATGTCGTTTTGCCATATTACTTAATTGAAGTCCCCTTTACTACCCGGTCTTGTGCTGTGGATATTTCTCTTATTTGTTCTAGAAATGCCTCATCTACTTCCTCTTCCTGATCTGGTGTGCCATTGTAGACCCCTACTATCACCCCTATTCTTCGTCTTTTATATCTTTACTGAAAGACTTTCAACTGGTCTGCCTCTCACCTCCTTCTGGACCTCAGAAGCGTGTATGTTCTTGCTATATAATACACCACCTCCTCCCTTTTTATCCTTCCTGTCCTTCCTGAACAAGCTGTATCACCTGCTACAAATATTCCAGTAGTGAGATTTATCCCACCATCAAGTCTCTGTGATGCCAGTTGAGTCACAATTTAGCTTATGTACTGATACTTTCAGTTCTTCATATTTATTCCTCATACTCCTTGCATTTGTGTATAGACAGCTAAGGTGTTGAGCAGATTCCCCCACTGATTTCCCCCTTGATGCTCCTATGACCCTATTAGAACTTTCTACATCCCCCCCCTTTCCCCTCCTCCCTGGTTCCCCAACATCTAGCCCTCTGTTACAGTCGACTTTTTTTAAGCTTACCTGTGGACTTTTGTCACCTTCCCCCTTTGAACCTAGTTTAAAGCCCTCTCCTAGGTTAGCGAGTCAGTGCAGGAAGATGCTCTTCTTCTTGGTGAGGTCGGTACCATCTCTTTCCAGCAGTCCTCCTTCCTGGAACAGCATCCCATGGTGAAGGAAGCTGAAGCCCTCCCATTGACACCATCTGCATAGCCATGCATTCAACTCCAGGATGTGTGTCCCCCTGCCCGGGCCCTTATCCTCAGCCAGGAGGATGGAAGAGAACACAGTCTTGTTTAACACTGATTAATTTTGGACAGCTTTAGGTTCAGGTTAACACGTTTGAATTTTTGGGCCCATTTATTCCATCTTAATTAATACAATACCGCCCAGCACAGCGTTGCTCCATGCAACTGGCGCAAAAGCCTCAGTCTTGACTGTGGATCACTACCTGCTGCAGCAAAGAGGGGCTGCATTTGCTAAACACTGCGTGATCACACAAAACATGGAAACGTAAGAGGGAGTGACAGCATTGAGGCTGCCCACGGCCTCCTTTTGCATTGGCTTTCACACGGCATCTGGGTTGTCTAGAGCTGCCCAAAGACCCTGCAGTGGCTGGAGCTGCACCCACTTCCACCCCAGAAACCGGGTCCTGACTCTCCTCCAGAACTGCAGCCTCCAACAGGTAATGGAGACTGCACACATCAGACCTGGGAAAACTAGGAAGAGTCACAGGAAAAGCATCTGAGTGCGCAAGAGCTGTGGTGTGCCTGGCTGTGCCTCTGACCGAGCTGTGTACAGCTACAACTGACTGGGGCATGGTGCAGCTTGAGAGCACTGGAGATGGACTCTGCAGAGGGACAAGGGAGTGTGATGCCAGGTATCTGGGCTCACCTTCGTCCTCAGCTGGGCTTCCATGGCAGAGTTCAGCCTGTCTCCACAGAGCCGCCACCAGCAATGCAATGCCCATCCTGCCATTCCCTCTGAGGCAGGGTGGCCTCTCAGCCATTCTCCAGCTCTACATGCCCGGACAGCAGACCAGTGGCTGACCAGAAGTGGGAGAAGGGTGGTAAATCAGTCCTGTATCCAGCAGAGCCAGCCCTGGAGCAGCCTGTGCAGATTGGCAGCCTGGGAGCAATGGACAGATGTGCACAGAGACAAGCTCAAAAGGACTAACCAGCTTTTATTTACAACACTCCTCAAGTGACAGACAACGCGAAAGAACAACAGAGGTCATTGACTTAACAACAAAGGGAAGGTAACAGTGGCCACAAATCCTGCCTGCACCACTCTTAGTCCTGCAGGGCCTGGCTGCCAGAGCCTGCCGCCGGCTGTGCTGGGCAGAGCACTTGGCAGCTCCCCTCTCTGCGAGTTGGGGCAGGGGGGCCGCTCCTGCAGCACAGCAGGGGCAGGATGCTGGTCTCTGGGGCCACAGGGCGCCTGCAGTGTTGGTGACGGCTGCTGGACTGGCTGGGGCTGTGCATCACTTGGGTACAGTGATGGCAGAACCACTCAGCCCCATTCAGAATGGGGCCATGCTGAGACCCCCCAGCCTTGCCAGGTACGCGGGGCCCAAGAGGGACATCTCCCAAAGCGCTGGGGTGGGGAGAGGGCATTCAGCCATGGTACTGCAGCCAGCAGCCTCCTGGAAACTGCCCTCGTGAAGGGATGTCTTTAGGAAGTGAGCTGGGCTCCCAAGAGGCTGGCGTAACTATCTTCCCTCTAGGCCCACCCCTGAACAAGCCTGTCCAGGAAGGCCCAGATGGCTGGAGGGAGAGAGACAGACAGTGCAGGATGGCCGGGGAATCCCTCTAGTACTAGAGTCAGGAGAGGTCGCCCAGGCAAGGACACAGACGTCCCTCAGCCACAGCCAAGCCTCCCTCAGCAAGTGCTCCCTTTCCCACCCTTCCTGCCTGGAAGGAGATGCCAGGGCACCTGGCAGGGAGCAGAAAAGAGTCCTGGGCTCCAGCTCTAAGCGCATCTTGGACTCTGGGGCTCAAGTGCCAAGGTTGCACCCCTCCTAGCTTCAGCTGACAAAGGCCTGGCAAGGTGCAGCTCTGCCTCCAGGGCTGTGGGACCTGCCCCAGACCAATTATGAGGAAAAGAGACAGCCAGCTTTTTACTATGGACTTAGCATACTGGAGTCCCACAATCCAGGAAGCTGTTAGCAACCAAGTGTTAGGGGCTCAGCTGCTAACTAACACCCCCCCACCCCCGACTGAGGAGCAAAGGGAGGGTGAAGGGTAACCTGCCCACCAGTAAGGCTGCGGGGAAGGTCTCCAAGCCCTTTGGCACTGAGTCTAGCTCCCTGCCCATCTTTCAGCATGGGGCACAAAGCAGGGACCAACACAGCATGCTCCTCCTCCAGCCACTGAACGCGCCCCACCTTCTCCTGTTAGCCTGTCCCCAGCAAAAGCTGCTTTGATACCTGGAGGACGGGGTGAGCTAGGCTTGGCCTCTACTGGCCCCAGTGCAGCCACTCAGATCTGCCCTCCCTGGCACCAGCCCCAGCGGGCCAGGGACCACACCACCTACACAGCAAACAAGAGAGCAGCACAGGGCTCACCAAGGGCAGAATAGGGAGGAAGAGTCAGCTGGTTTGTGGACCCAGCACACGGTAGAGAAAGGCAGCCCAAGGCAAGGCTACAGGGAAGGGGCAGGAATCCAGTACAACACGCTCTAGGCACCCTCAATGGAGTTCAAACTGAGGCAGCTTCAGAGCCAGCCCCAAAGCCACCCAGCTCTTCCATGGGCAGAACACAGACCAGAGGAGGAAATCAACACAAAATCTTCAAATTACATTTGCTTGAGGACCTCAGGACACCAGCCAATCAGCAGGCAGAACCTGCCTTAGGATTTCTTAGCATCCTGTGTGTTTCTCCTCTTCAGATCGCTCAAGTCAACGGGCTTAAATGCTGTGAGGAGGAAGGGGGAGAGCTCAGTACTGGGGCTGTGCTCAACATTGCCACGATCACCCTCCATCCACCGTGAGCTCAGTGCTGCTAGCACCTGCCTCACCCAACACACACCCTGCAGGAGTGCAGGCTCAAGAACCACCACAAGGCTCCTCTGTCCCTCCCTACAAAAGACCATTTGTCCCACTGACTTGAAGGCTCCCAGTTTGGCCAGCCCCCTCACTCCCACCCCATCACCGTCCTGCAGCTGGAAGGGGCGATCAGACCTGGGCATTCAATTAGGGTGAGTCATTGGTGTCCCAAACGGCTCCTCCCCTCTCAGAAGCCAATGCTCTGCTCCGCTTGCCTCATGCCCCACAGGCAATCAGCAGTGTTGACACTTGTTCGCTTGGACGGGCCAAAGACCCACAGGCAAACTCACCCTTTAGGCTGGGGTTTGGCATCTTCTCCACATATTCTTCCACCAGGCCCCGCTCACTGCCCATCTGGTTGCGAAGGTCTCGCTCCACACACTGCCAGGCTGGGGAAGCACAGTGACAACGAAAGGAGGGTGCTGCAGGACACACCTAGGGCTCACTCCAGCAGCTCTCCCCCTCTCAGCCCCGCTCTCAAAAACCCCATTCCCCTGTACACACTAAAGGACTTCATAGTTTCATAGAGTTTAATGCCAGAAGAGATCATTAGACCATCTACTCTGAGCTCCTGTACATCACAGGCCATTACACTGAATCCAAACAACGGTGCTAGTCCATTACTCAATGAAAATGGCAAAATTGCCAATAAAAACAGAATCAGAAGACGTGTTCAATAAATATTTCAGCTGCATATTGGAGAAAAAGCCAAATGATGCAGGCATATCCCATGATGATTAAGGTTAAGATTCTGTCATGGCTATTTTTAGTAAAAGTCGGGGAGAGATTACAGGTCAAAACAAAAATTCACAGATGCCCCAACCTCTCCCCAACTTTTCTAAAAATCCCCAGGGCGGGAGGGGGGTGAACAGAGTTGCTGGGGCTTCCATCTGCTCCAGCTCATTGCTCCAATGGGCCTGCTGCCAATCAGCTATTCAGCAGCCCTGGGGCCAGACAGCCAATCAGCTGCTGAGCAGTTGCTGCTCTGTGGCTCCAGGACTGGCCACCAAGCAGCCCCGGGGCTGACAGCTGCTCCAGCTCTGCCCCAAAAGTCACGGAGATTCCAGAATGTCGCAGAATCCATGACCAAATCGTATCCTTAATGATGATAATGATGAAACACTTTCTATTCCAACTGTAATTCAGGTGGATGTTGAACAGAAGCTACACTGGACATTTTAAATCACCAGGACCAGATAACTTGCATCCAACAGTTTTAAAAGAGTTGACTGAGGAACCTGCTGTTGCTGCACTGTTGCGAGCAGCTGTAGCACTCCCCTGTCTCCTTCTGCAGCTGCTGGTGCCGGAGGCCCTGGCTGCTCCTCAGCTCTCTGCCACCCTTCGACTGTTTGCAGCTGGTAACAGCTGCCCAGGTAGGGAGACCTGGCTCCAGGGCTGGCAGAGCACTCAGGGAGCAGTGACCACTGGGGGTGGGGCCCAGGAGCCTGGGCTGGAGTGGGTCAGTCAAACCACTGTGGGGAGCCCTGGATCCTCCATCTGTCTGGGTGGTGCACCCCAAAAAACAAGGACACCTTCAGAGCTGGGTGTTCAGCCAATAGCTGCTGCTCCCTCCACTCTGCCTTCAGAGTGGACAGCGGCTATGAGGGGCTAAGGCAAATTTTGAGGTGGCTCGAGTCCCTGCCCCCAAACCCCCTAGTGCCACTTCTGTTCCTCAGACTTTTCAACTAAAAAGAATGGCTCAGGTGTGGGAAGCTCCCTCACATCCTCTGCAGTGAAGACTGATGCAAAGAATTCATTTACTTTCTCTTTAATGGCCTTTTCTTCCTTGTGGGCTCCTTTAGCACCACAATCAGCCACTGGCCCCACTGACTGTTTGGCAGGTTTCCTGCTTCTGATGTATTTTTAAAAAATGTTACTGTTACTTTTGGTTTTTTTTGCTAATTGCTCTTCAAATTCTTTGTGCCCAATTATCCTTTTACACTTGATTTGCCAGATTTATGCTCCTTTCTATTTTCTCACTAAGATATGACTTCCAATTTTTAAAGGATGCCTTTTTGTCTCTACCCACCTCTTTTACTCTATTGTTTAGCCACAGTGACATTTGTTTGGTCCTCTTACCAGTTTTTTGTTTGTTTTTTTTAATTTGGGGTATATATTTTGTTTAAGCCTCCATTACGGTGTTTTTAAACACTCTCCCTGCAATCTGCAGGCATTTCACCCTTGTGACTGTTCCTTTTAACGTCTGTTTAACTGTCTTCTTCATTATTATGTAGTTCCCCTTTATGAAGTTAAATGATACTGTGGTGGGTTTCTCTGTTGTTTTCCCCCTTACAAGGACGTTAAATTTAATTACATTATGGTCACTATTACTGAGCAGTTCAGCTATATTCATATCTTCGACAAGATCCTGTGTGCCATTTAGGATTAAATCAAGAACTGCTTCTCCCCTTGTAGGTTCCAGGACTCCAGAACTGTTCCAAAGAGCAATCATTAATGGAGTCTAGAAATTTTATCTCTGCATCCCATCATGAGGTGACATGTATCCAGTCAAGATGGGGATATTTGAAATCAGCCATTCTTATTGGGTTTCCTGTTTTTGTAGCCTCTCTAATCTCCCTAAACATTTCACAATCACCATCACCACCCTAATCAGGAGGTCGCTAGCATACCCATACTGCTATACTCTTATTATTCAAGCATGGAATTTCTAACTAGAGAGGTTCTATGGTACAGTTTTGATTTAAGATTTTTATTATATGTACTATAATACACTATACAACCTCCTGCTTCCTCCCAAATACTGAACAGAAATATCTTTTGAACATTTCTTCAGATCTATTTACAATTTTATCATCTGTCAGGGGGTAGTTCTTGTTCTGAATATGTTTTAAACAGAGATGGTGCTAGGCATAAGCAGACTAAACAATTGCTTAGGGCCCCGAGCAGCTTACGGGGGCCCCCATTCGCTTTTTTAGTAAGTGTTGTGGGGTGAACAGACCCCAAAAATATTCTTGCTTGGGGCCCCCAATGAGCTAGTACCATTTCTGGTTTTAAAAATGCCTTATTTTTAACTCCATTGCCCATTGATATTTCACTGATTCCTTTGGCTTCTCTTACCAATCACCCATAGTTTTTAACTTTTAACTTATATAAATTGCCTTTTACTTTGCCATTTACTTCCATCCTTTATATATTCATTCTTTTATTTATTGCCACTTTCACATCTCCTTTTAACCAGACTGGCTTCTTGCCCAGCATAGTCTTTTTCATGTCTGTGGAATCATGGCTTTTGGGGCAACCAACAGGATGTCCTTGAACAAGTCCCAGTTTTCATTAACACTTCATACTCTAAATTTATGTTCCCAGATAGTTATGGCAACAATTGCTTTTAGCTTTAGAAAATTAACACTTTTCGCAGTTCCAGATATACATACTAGGTTTGGTACCATGTTCTGTTTGCACAAGGTAGATGTAACCAGATCATGATCACTGGTACCCTAGGCTACTGCTAATTTATAGGTCCCTAAGTGACAAGTGACACCAGAGAGAAAGGGAGCCTGGGACAAGAGAAGATTTAAACAAGAAGAAACCATGGCCTGAGGAGTTGTAGACCCCGGATCACCCTGGCCCTGCCCAGGAGATGCCCACACACCCACCTTCGTAAATGAAGCGCACATTCTCCTCGTGAGCAGGGGTGAAAATCTCACTGCTGTTGCTTGGGGAGCGAGGGCTACTGTTCCTCTTGCCATTGTAAACGACCCTGGAGACAGGGGAGCTGAAACCAAACCACAAATCCTGATGAGAGCCCGTGGGCTGATAGTGAGAAGTGGCAAACCTCTGGAGCAAACCTCAGCGAGAGAGTGCAGAAAAACCAGCAGCAAAGGCCCCTGGCGCAAGGAACCGTGCAAGCTGGTACCTCCCCAACCCTGAAACCAGCATCATCCTCCTAAGCTCTGGAAAAGCAAAGCCAATACTGTTCATGCCCTGCCCAGCCCCAAAGCGCTCCCCGCAAAGGGACTTTACGCCCCCCGCCCCTCATCCATAGGGTCTCTGCTATGTGTGAAAGTCTCTCACCTGGTCATGGCTGCCTCCTTACTCAGACCCCACTAGGCCTGCCTTTGCCAGCACAGCAGCTTGGCAGATATTGGATGGATGCTGAAACAGAAAGTGAAACAGCTAAGTGTGTGGAAGCCACGGTGTCTCCAGACTGCCAGCACCTTCTCTGCACAGTCACCTCACGCTGGGGCTTAATGTGCTAAAAAACTACAGCTAAAAGCATAGCATCAGAGCCAAGAGAGGTCACAGAGAGACCAAGGGAGTGAGCTACTTCACAGTCTGGGGGGCTGCACTCTGACTGCAGCAGCTGCAGTGCCCCTCAAGGAGTGAATCAGAAGGATTTCAGCTGGGGGGGTCTTACCCCTTTAACCTCACTGTTTGCAGTATAACGCTGGGGGGCTAAATGCCATCTGAGATCAGTGCAATGCCAGTGCAGGTGAAGCTGCGCACTCTCCCTAATGTGGCCATAGTTATCGCAGTCGAAAAGTACTTATGACCAGCATAGCTACTCCCATGCAGCAAAGGGACTCAGCTGTACCCAGACAAGGCACCTTTGCCCCAGTGTAACTGCACCCACACTAAGGCTTATGCTGGTACACAGTCTGCCCCTTGAGTGCCAGCTATCCTGGCACGGAGACTGTGTGCGCAGCAGGCCTGGACATGCAAATCAGCAGCAACCCTGGTCACTTTGAGAGGGGCGAGTCTCATCCCAGGGGATACTCGAGTCTGACAGGGAGAATGATCACAGGACAGGTCAGGCTGAAGAGCTGGATCACCTTCCTGGCTGCGACACGCACCAGGTTGCTGGAGGGTGGCAATTGCTTGGGCCAGTTCAAACGATAGTGGCCAATGCACTAGGAAATGGGAGATGGAGGGCACAGCAAACCCTCTGGCCGCAGAGGGACTGTGAGAAGGGGTGGGGACCCCTCCTGCCGAGCTGACGTAGAGGTGCTCATGACCAGGCTTAGCTGGCATTATTCCCAACATGCACATCCACCACCCAGGCTCTCCTAGGGGTATTTTGGGGACCGGCTCAATGGTTAGAAGGCAGAGGGGCTTAGGCAAGAGTGGGGTGTTGCCACTAGCCCTGCGACCTTCTCAGCTGCAGCAAAGGAGCGAGGGGCCTTGGGCGGCTATTTTAGGGTTAAAGGGGATTCCTTTGGGCTCATGTGGAGGGCCTCAGAGCCATGGCCATGGCAGCAGCCAGGGCAGGGGTCCTGCAGGGACACAGCCCTACCCAGAGCAGTGGGCTCCGGGCACTGGGCGAGTGGGCCCGGCTCTAGGAAGGGCCCGGCTCGCTCCACGAGCGCCTGCCGTTGTGGCCCGTTCCCCGCGGTCCAGGCACAGGCGCTCAGCACAGGCCACCAGCCGGGCGGAGCTATCGCGGCGGGGCTGGCACGGCCAGGGCCGGGGGGCAGCGCAGGGCTGCCCCAGGGGCGGCTGCTGCCAGGGCCCGCGCGGCCGGCGGGGGCAGGCTGTCACCGCCGGGCCGGGCCCCGCCGGCCGTTGCCATGGTGACGGCGGCGCTTGGGCCGACCCCGACCCGGCCCCGCTCACCTGGGCCCGGCTCCTCCCGGCTCCTCTCGCCGCTGCCAGGCCGGGACGGAAGTGAGCGCACGGGCCGGGCCTGCGCAGGCGCCGCGCCGCGCCGGGCGGGGGGGAGCGCGGCCCCCGGGCTGAGACCCCGCCGCATCCGCCGCTAGCCCGCCCGGCCCGGCCCGCCCCCTTTGCCTTCTGCCTGCCTCCGCCCGCCCGTGGGGCATCCCGCCCGGCCGGCCCCCTGCGGCTGCCCGTCGCTCGGCGGGCAGGGCCCCGACATGGTCCGGAGGGGGGTCCCGGGCTGGGATTGCCCCTCCTGCCCCGGCTCGATGTGCCCTTCCCTGCGCCCTCATCCTTCACCGCCTTCACCGCCTGGCAGGCGGGCCGGGCTGCCGGCTGTCCCCGGCTGTCCCCATGTGCCCTGCAGCTCCCTGAGCCCCGACGGAGCCCGGCCTCGTCTCCGGGCAGGAGTACCTGCCCCACGTGCACCCCCCGCCCACGTGCTGCAGCCGGTGCAATACACCGGACCCCCCGGACTCCCGCAGGTCTCGGTGTCTGTTTTGGGGAGGGAGTTACTTCAGAGGAGGTGTGTGAGCTGACCCCTCACGTTTCCTTTCTAGGGGGATTTTTTGTGGCGCCCTGCAGTTGTTAGCTCATAGCTGCCGTCCTCAGTCTCCCGGCTCTGCTGAACGCTTCCTGCAGCCACGCTCCCCTTCCCTTGGCAGCTCTCGCTGTCGCCGGTTCTCTGCTGGTGAGTGGCCCTGGCAGAACGCTCTAACTGCCCTCCTGTGCTGCTCCTCTGCCCACCTGCAAGCTGCCTTGTTTAACCCCTGCTCAAACTGGGTTAGCCACACTCCTGCCAAGGGCCCCTCCCTCACACCCCCCACCAGCTAACCAGGCTATGCCAAGCCATGCTTTCCTCATTCAGTCCCAGCTCAGCCTTCTCCCACACGCTGGCCACAGGGACAGAATAATAATTATATTTTTTAAATGAATGGAAACACCCAGTAGTGTCCATGCCAGAGCCAAGTAAGCATGGCTGACCTGCTGGATCCCTCCTCCCCTTGCTCTGCTAACCCCTTGCTGAGGGCAGGGAGGGGTCCCAGGGCTTTTGATTTGTTTTGTAAATGCATCGCCCACTTTTGGCAGCTCTGTGTGACTCGTACCAGGGGTCACGGAACAACTGGAAGGGGTCAGGACATGGGGACGTGTCCAAGTGCTGCTGTGTTATACCCACTCCCTCTCACCAGAGAGGTGGTTAGAGCAAATCCTCTTCATCAAGCCCTGGCTAGGTTGGCAGTGCACGCCAAAGGGGGAAACGACCTATGTAGGAGAACCTGGACACAACTGGGGCTTGTTTCCAAGTTCTGGCATCACATGACAGACAGTGTACTTTTCCTTGACAGCTGCAATTAGTTTGTTGAATTTTGGATCTTTCTTTTCATTGAGCACATGGCTCCCGTATCACAGCAGCATCTGCCTATTAGGTATCATGAAGCAGCTTGGGAGAGGTGATCCTGGGAACAACTGTGCTACTAGCCAGTTTGCACCTACACATGTGCAAAACAAAGAAAACACGCGGCGGAGTACCAGGCTCTCCGGAAATCCATTTATTGAAAAAGTAAAAAGTATTCTCAAAGTAACCAAAAAAAAAATAGAAAGCAAATCTAGACTGAGCTCAATCCAAAATAAGACTTTAAACACTGTGCCATTGTGACAAGGTATCTACTACTGCAGCATTACATGCCACACTGAAAGCGAGGGCAACCTCTTCTCTCCGACCGTGGAAGGGCGACGGTTATCCTGTGTAGCTGCAGCTCACGGAACCAGCTTTAGTGCTTCCAGTGAGCCAGTGCCACTTACCTCACTCTCCGCGTTGGCTGGGCTCCCTAACAGCAGAGCCTACCCAGAGCCAGCTCCGTCCACATGCCAATGCCAGTCAGAACCAACGAGTGCCAGCCACTGCTCGTTAGCCAGGCCAGTTTTAGCTAATGACTGTGACTGGCCTCTGCAGAGGAGCTGCGAACAGTGAGAGGCTCCGTCTTGCTACAAGGCGCACCCAGTGGGCCGGGGGCTGATGCAGCCCTTCAGTGGTTATTGGGCAAAATCTCTAGCTATCTAGGCTCTCAGACACTCCGTTAACAGCAAAACTATCAGCTTTTCCTAGATGTCCCACTGCCCTGGCTCAGCAGCAGTGACTGCCAGCTGCACGGCCCCCGCTCCACCTCCTCCATTGCTGGAGAGTCAGCAACAGGAGCCCCACGCCAGCGAGAGACGCCTTAGTCCATCCTGGCTGCTTTAAAGAGCTCCGTAAGGTCCTTGTAGTCAGCGTCAATGAGGTCAGACGGATTCTCCCCAGCGTCATTGGTGACATCAAGCCTGGCCCCTAAGGAGATGAGGTACCTGCAGGAGACAGCGTGAGGGGCCGTGAGGGGCTGCGTGGGTGGGTGGGCAATGCAGCCTAGCAGGGCAGAGCTGGCATGGGTGAGAGGCTGTGCATCCAATCCAGCCTCCTGCAGACAGCACCATTTCCTGCAGGATGCAGGGGACTGCAGGGCCTCTTAGCAGAAAACACCAGGGCCTGGCACCTACAAGATACACAGCGTGTGGGGCAGGCTGCCCCTCCCCAGCCCCAAAGCCCTCCCCCCCAGTCCCATGCCAGCACACCCTGCCCCCCACACAGAGCCCCATGCCAGCACACCCTGCCCCCCACACAGAGCCCCATGCCAGCACAGTCAGATGGGCATCTGTTGGCAGGGCTAAGCCAGGCACAGTGGTGGCGAGGTGCTGCTGACCTGGCGATGTCGGTGTGACCGTCGCTGCAGGCCATGTGTAGGGGGGTCCAGCCATTCTCGTCCTTCTGGTGGATGTCAGCGCCATATCGCACCAGCAGCTTGACACAGTCCAGGTTTCCAGAAAGCACGGCTTCATGGAGGGCTGCCATGCCTAAGAGGGGAGTACGAAAGGCTCTGACCTCCCTGGCCACGGGGAGTGAGAGGGACCTGTCCTTACTGCAGCCAGGCCACTGCCCCCTTGGATCCTGGGACACGAGACAATGGAGGGAAGGGAGGGGAAACACCCAGCCCCTTCCTACTCCCCAAAAGGGGTTGGCACCAGATCGTATTTCCCCTTAATGAGGTAAATGGCTCCTTGCTTGTCTCAGGCTCTTCAACGCCCCCTCCCTGCTCCCTGAGCCAAGCAGGTCTGGTGGGACTAGATGGGTGACCTTTCAACCCTGCCCCAGAGCTTTGCCATCAAGAGCCTGCAATCCAGTCTCCTCCAGGCCTCTGCCAGGCAGGTCAGGAGACAACCCTGAGTCACGAGCCCCCCTGCACCTCGGGGGCTGGGGGAGGGAGGAGGTGCGCCTTTTGGAAGCAGGGCTGAAGTAATGTGTGGCTGGGAGGGCACCTGCTGCACATGCCAGGGCTATTTTCATTGGTTCTCCAGGGCCTCTTATGACAGGCGAGGACGAGGCAGCGCCACAGGCAGTCACGCACCGACTCATTCGTCGTACCAGCCCCAGCCCTGCCACAGGCCACAGAGCCATACGCACGTGGAAAGTCACCCAGCGAGGCAGCAGCAGAGCTGGGAACAGAACCCAGGAGTCCTGGCTCCCACCCACCTCTCCTAATTCCCTTCCCAGAGCCACGAACCCAGGAGTCCTGGCTCTTGCCCCAGTGCTCTAGCCACTAGCTCATGCTATGTCTTTGGCCTCTCCATTTCCTGGCCCCTCCCTGGCAGGCTGATCATTAGTGTGTTGGAGCAGGTGTGCATGGTCTGTGCCAGTCACAGGCAAGGCCCCTCCCTGACAGTATCTGGTGCCTGGCTAGTGACTCCCCCAGGGACTGAAACACGCGTTGCTGCTAGTCAGCCGGATGGGAGAAAGCCCCCCCCAGCATGAGGGCATTAAGTGACAGCATTTACACGGTGGCAAAAGTCTAGAGCCCTGCCATGGGGTGGGGGTGAGGCTGTTCCTGGCACATCCCCTGCCGGGGGGGGCACACGCACCACCGCAGGACCCCCTATGAGCGCTGCCAGTGCCAGAGCTGTCACTCACCTGAGAGGCAGATGGTGTTCAAGGTGACCTTCCTCGCTCGGATAAACCTGCCCACCTGCTCCAGGTCCCCCTGCCTGATGTGGTCCTGGAAGACGACGTCATTGGGGAAGTGCACTGTCCGTGCAGGCTTCAGGCTCTGGGCGCACCTGCGGTACTGAGGCAGCGAGGCTGGGCCATGGTACTTCATGCTGGTAGGACCCTTGGGATGCTGGCGAGCAGTCACAAGGGCACAGGGGTGGCGAAACTGCGACAGCCTGGGCGAACAGGTACAGGAGGCAGCACAGCCCCACCACCAATGGGCAGAGCACTGCTTTCTCCTCTCCCCCTTTCTGGGCTCGTTCTCCTTAGGCCAAAGAGCCTCTAGTTCACAGGGGCCTTGCTTCCCAAATGCTAGTGTGGTGGCCGAGACCACCCGCTCGCTAGCGCGGAGAGGACCCTACCAGTGTCCCCAGCCCTTCAGCACGTGCTCACCGAGCTCGCAGGCACCAGCGCTGTACATACAGTTCAGACTCCCTGCTCAGGACTGACGGGCGCCCCAGGCAGCTCCCGTTTTAGAGCTGCCCTCTGGCTATTTTGGGGACACTCACCTCATGCTATTTGCCATGAGGTTTTGTAATTGAGCTGCCCCGCCCTCCAGCCTCCCACTTTTGGGCACGAGTTAGTGTCTCATCTTACAGCCTCCTGGTTAATCTGCCCATCTGCAGGGTCAAGTCACCTAGTGCCTGTGCCTGGGCAGCCCATGGACCTGGCCTCTGGGGCTCGCAGCAGCATGGAAACCTGACGTGCCTGCAGCAGTTTCAGAAACTCACTGAGCAAGAGCAAAGGTAGAAAGCTGGGGAAGCACACAGCAACCTGCAGAGGTGCAAACCAGCGTGTGAAAACCACAGATGCCAAGTTAGGGCTGGGGCAATTCACTCTCCTGTGCCCAGGACAGATCCCCCGGACCCTGCTCAGCAGTCCCCTCCCACCCTGCTGCAGTTGCTTTGCTTGGGCCAGTCTCCCTGTTGCAGATCCCAGGCAGGGAGCTGCAGAGGGTAGGAGCATTGGCTTTGTCCTGGTGCTCCTGGAAGCAGAAGCTCTAGCAGCAGAGCGAGCTGGGGGAGGATCCTCACAGCTCACTTATGGGGACTAGACAGCAGCAGGGTTCCAACACATCTGCTCTACCAGGTCCCTTCCATTGCAGCCATGCTGAAACGTT
>ML675637.1:23194314-23260922 GCA_007922155.1 Mesoclemmys tuberculata
ACATCTGCTCTACCAGGTCCCTTCCATTGCAGCCATGCTGAAACGTTCCACATCTGTGCTAGCTCTACCCTGGGGCCAGCCTGCCCCAGGTGGGCTGGAGAAACACAGAAGGCAAAACCTCACTCCACAAGATCTGACAAAACCTTCATGTTGCCCCTTTCGGGAGTTACCAGCAGAGCTCAGCAGCAGCTCCTTTGAACACGAGACAGCACCGGCTGAGCAGGCAGCCAATTGGCATCCATGCGAGTGCCCAGTGGAGAACCGCGCACTATGTATTTACCACCTTCCTTCCCCATTCCCACTCTGCCCCATTGACTCCCACCCCCTTGGTCTTGTAGGCTCTGCGGGGCAGGGACTCAGGCTTAGGAGCAACCTCCTCAGGGCCCAGATGAGGGAGCAGCTCATACAGCTGGACCTGGTCTAAGCTGCTAAGCCAGTACCTTGGAGTAGCCCAGGATTCACTTTATGCAGCTCACACATGACCTTTTCTGCTTGCTGGGCTCCCCCGCGCCCCGCGCCCCCCCCCCCCCCCCTTTCCCCCCCCCCCCCGTGTAGCACTCAGAAGTCCTCCACCTCGCTCCCAACCAGCACAGCACAAACTGCCCCTCGCATGCCCTATAGCTCAGATGGAGGGACCAGCACCCCAAGGGACCCACCGATTCCTGCTTATCACTGCTTGTGCTGGCAATTGCTTGGTGAAGGTCTGTGTACCTGGAGCTGACTGAGGTGAAGCCCTGATCACTAAAACTCAGGGTGAGGCTCTATCCTCAGCCTCCTCATTGCTGGAGGCAGCAGCTCTCCCCACCCCTCTAAAGGGCAGGAGACAGTAGGAGGTGGAATTCCCCCTCCTCCCCTCGTGACCTTAGAGAACATTGGGTTACAAAAATAGTTCCAGCTCTAGGTAGCCAGCTTGGCAACAGCAGGGAGGCTCAGCACCATAGCTACAAACTGCACCAAGTTCCCTGAAAGCAGGTTCCTTGGATTAACTGAGGATAACGATGGTCCCATCACATGCACGGCTCTGAGGGTGCTGCCAGCCAGTGGCATCAGGATTGATTGGTATCTCAAGCATCCAAATCCATGCCCCCCAGCTGGCAATACAACTAACCCCTTTGTCTGAGGCAGCAGCTCCCACCCAAGGGCAGGTAGGTAGTGAGACAGGGTCTTGAGGTCCTGGCACAAGATGGCTGGAGTAGGGTTTGTATGCCAACAGCACCTGGAGGCCATGCTCATGAACAGGGAAGAGTTTTCCTGGTTGCTCCCACTCAGGCCTGTGGCAACCCAGGTATTTCCCTTTCAACAGCCAGGGACCTGATGACAGGTGCCATTGACTGCTGAGGGGCAGGTGAACAAAGTGGAGTCTTTGGCCTCCAAGAATGAGATACTGCCCCAAAACTGGTCTGCAAGGGGACAAGGCTCTGAGCTGTTCAATCAAGCATATGCTTGGGTCCAAGATCACCTCCACATTTGGCTGGATAGCTGAAAGCAAGAAGTTTTGGGTTGGCAGTCATGGAAGTTTATTTTAGTGATCCATTTAATAACGACCTGACTCAACGTTACTGTCACTAAACTCAGACACCCCTTTTACTGCTGGTCATGGCAATGATTCAAAGTACTGCCACAGCCAGAAACGAGTCTCTGCCTCTAGAAGTGAGTGTGGGAAGTGGAGGGCAGAGATTAAAATCCTTTAACTGCATTTTCCCTAAGATCAAGTCAACTGTAGGACTCAGGAGTTCCTGGCATCTAGCCCTGTAAGACCTCCCACAGAATTCCAGCTTGGACTTGGGAAATGGCTGCATTCAAAATGAACTCTGGGTTTGACGTTTAGAGGCAGACACAGGCTAGTATTAAAATCTCAACTTTATTTGGCCAACAAGTTCAGCTCCAACATTGCAGTGGGATGCTTTGAACAAGCCTGATTTCACTCAGGCCTTCACAGCACTCCCGTTCTCAAGTCCCCTCCCTACAACCCAGTAATCGTAAGGGTCCTGTTTGGTGCATTCTAGCAGGCCCCTTGCCACCCTGTTCGCCTGGGAAACCCATTCACAAAAAATGCACAGAAAGTGATTGAGAAACAGAATCTTGTTTGATCAGGGAGATGGTGGCAATGCCATCAGATCCTGTTTACACAGGTGAGTCAGCAGTTAGGTCTTCCCTCCCCACATCCTGCCCCAGCCAGTGCTCGCAATGTCCCACCCCTCCAGACCCATGGCACAGTCAGCTCCATTATCTTTCAAAGC
This sequence comes from Mesoclemmys tuberculata, assembly GCA_007922155.1. Lineage (NCBI taxonomy): Eukaryota > Metazoa > Chordata > Testudines > Chelidae > Mesoclemmys > Mesoclemmys tuberculata. Next base: position 23,196,555 of record ML675637.1, read on the forward strand.
ACAAGGCAAGCGAGACATTCAGCTGTGGAACAATGTGTTCAAGGGGAAACATCTGCCCACTGCCCTTCCACTAGGATCCCTGAAGTCAGGGTAGTGGTTCCCCCCACTGAAGGATGGCAATTCCAGGGAAGAACAGTTGAGACAAGGATTAGGAGCCTGGTGGGCGGAGAGTAGCTATGGCCTTTAGATTTAGAAGAGAAAACTAAGCTTTCCTAGGAGGCATTGCTGGTGAGCTCTGGAGTGAGGCAACAGACTTATGCTGCCACTTCACAGCCCACTTCTACCCAGAAGAGAACACGTGGAACAAAACCATGTACAAAAAAGTACATCACAAAAAATAATGAGGCCCAAGTGGCTGGGCTGGCTATTAGCGACAGATCCCTTTTCAGACCCGAAAAGGGAGAAGAGAGTCAAGTGTACAGACAAGTTAGGGTGAAGTGTTACTTTAAGCCAATCCCTGCATTTCCAGCCAACACTCCTAGTTTAAATCTTAATGGGTTTCTGGACTCCCTAGGCCACATGACTGGGCAGCCAGTGTAGTGTCTGCTTTTTGGGATATGCAGATTTAAGTCTCCTCTTTACAGTTCATCCTTGTGGATCGTCTGGTCCTCTTCATCACCCTCCTCCAGATCTGTCTCATCAGCCTCCAGGTCCTCCAGATCCTGTGTTTAAACACAAAGTTTGTCAACATCTGCTGGTTCAGGCCTGGCACAGCACAGACAAGACCCTGGCACCCAGGCAGATTTAGGCTCAGCAATGAGGCTGCTGACGCACCATCTCCTATCCCTTCCATCCAGTCTACGCATGCCCTGCTCCCACCTGGCAGTGCTCAGATTATTCTGGGTGGTTAGGGAACTCAATAGAGATCAGTGTTAAAGAAAAAAATCCTGGAGTCATGTAAAAGTCAGTTAGATAACAATGGACAGCAGCCCTAGAGGCAGAAGGAACTAGTCCCCATTTATTCAGTGGCAAATCACGACACTGCATAAGCAGTACAGACTGCTCAAATTACCACGTATTGGATAGGAGGGTGTGAATGAAGGCCAGCATCACTTCCTTCAGAACCTGAGCCCATTGAAGCGGCAGGAAGGGCACTGCCACCTGGTGATGGGCTGTCCTGTCATCATGGTGGGCCTACAAGCAGCAGTAGCAGCAATCTCACATGGGTGTAGAGCCCCCCACAGTGGGCCAGGGCAGAGAAGGGTTTATATGAAGAAAAGATCTTAAAGCACTAGCCTTGACCACCCAAGCAGGTTCCCTGTGGTGACCAGGAATAAGACAGACAGGGCCTACACAGATTTAACAGATTGCCCACCATTCACATGTACCTGCCTAGCACAAGTACTGCTTCCCAGCCTGCCTGTCCATAGTGACCTGCCTAGCAGCAGCCCGTCAGGCTGCGGAGGCCTTTGAGGTCACGCTGGATCCCACCACAAGCATTATTTACTCTCACTACGCTCATCCAGCATCTACTGCTTTGCCAGCTCTGCAGACCAAGGCTCCACCATGAACAGGCTACTTACCTCTTCCTCCCCAGCGCCATCCTGGCCTCCGCTTTCCAGGAACTTCTGGAAGCCTTCTAGCGTCCTCTCCCCATTGTAGTCTATGACCTGCAAGGGCAAAGCCAGAAGTGCTGGTTAACCAAAAGTTTAGCTGTTGGTGGGACGAATTCTCTGAAGAGCAGATTTCAAAAGAACCAAGCAAGAGGAATTTAAAATTCACCTTCACCTGTGAGACAAAGGAGCAGCTCAGCCACTAGACCACTGAGATGGCTGTGAGAAAGACAGCCCACACGAGCGCCTTGTCCTCCGCTGCACTTCCCCAGCCTCACCTACCACAGAGCCAGCGTCTCCCTCGCTGGGTCCCTCCCCCTCCTGCAACCCAGTTCAACCCCCACAGGCCCACAAAAGCCATTCTGAAGGTGCCAACCAGTCTAAGACTCAAAGCCCATCACCAACAGGGGCTCTCGAGTCACAGGCACAAGGGAGCAGAAAGTGAGGCTCTACATTTCTAGCTTTCCCTGGCTAATGATATACACACAATTCCCTGGAATTCGGCAGCCCGCTTACGTTTTTTCCAGGGCCTGAGGGGAAGAACTTGAGTGTGGGAAAACTGTGGATTTTCACTGCCTCCACTTCGTTGGCTGTTGAGTCCATCTTGGCAATGACAATGTTCTCATGGTCCTTGTAAGTCTCTCCCAGTTTGTCCCAGATTGGAGCCAGTTGCTTGCAGTGACCACACCAGGGAGCATCTGGGAATTAAAAGCCAGCATGAAGCTTGGAGGTCACCCAGCGGGCAAGCAGAAGGCTGAGCTCCACACACTGATGCTTGCAAGCCTAGTCCAAGCCCTGCAGTAAAGGGGAATCTCCTTCCAGTGAACATGTTCCTCTTCCAGGCTGTCCAGCTCCTGTCAGAGTGGGGTGGGGGGGGTAATGTGGGGAGGAACCACAACAGTGCTGCTTTCCTGCAACATGTTACTCAGTCTGCTCAAAATACTTACAGAACTCCACAAAGACATTCTTGGTCTCATCAAAAGCAATATCTTCAAAGTTCTTCCCAACCAGAACTTTGACAGCCTGTTTGTCCCAGTCATCAGGCAAATCTTGGCTCATCAGGTGGGGCTGGAATTGGAGAACAGGGACTGAGAACCAGCATGCATATAGCAGTGTGGAATGTGCAGGCCAAGTCAGGCCCCCATGAAAACTCCACTTCTCCAGATTGGGAGCTGTTCCACCCTGGGCTATAAGCCATCAGATGAATCAGTCACTTCCTTCTCTCATGGAGGAGTCCCCCACCCACTAACCCAGAAATGTCTGAACTGCTGGGAACCCTGCATGGGAAAGGCTGCAGTTGAGCTCTGCAGAGAGTAAGTTTGTTCACTCTTCAGTGAGACTTACTGAGCAAATCATTCCCACATGACACTGGAACAGAGCTCCATTTGAAATCACTACTGTGCAAGGCTACTCAGCTGTCTCCATCTTCAGATTAAAATGGAAGATTCTCAACACAATCAAGAGGCTACAAATCCTTCTCAGCTTGCTGAGGAAACAAGAGCAGCAGCTGTATACGCACCACCAGGTCATGTAACATTCAGACAGAGCAACCCCTTGCTTTAATGTGGTTACTTTATCAGCACATTAGAGTTATTTATATGCTGGCACCATGCCCTACTGGCTCTCAGCATAAGGCTCACTAGATACTATGCCCTTAGACATGCTGCAAAGCTTATTTGAAAGGACTCTTCCCCACGTGACCTGTACAAAGTTCCACACACAACTGCTACAGCAGGGATCACCCCCACATCTCTGCTTATGGCAGCGGCCAAAGAACAGCATTTGGTGGCATTACCTTGACTTTGCCCTCCAGGAACTTGTCACAGAACTCCTTGATCTTCTCTGCTGTCAGTTCATCAGAGTCTGGTTTGTATTTGGTCATTTCTTCCTCCAGAGTGATGAGGCGCACAGCTGGGCACTCCTCCTTCTTTAGGCCAAAGAACTCCAGGATCCTCTGGTTGTCAGCATGATCACTGTCTATGAAGATGAACAGGATCTTTGGAGGAAAGGCGGATGGAGATATTAAAGACATGTGTACATCCCTAGCTAGGGACTCTGCTATCAAGCTACTTCATTAGACAGCTGGCTTCTCCCCCTTCCCCCAGGACAGTCTGTAGCCGCTTTATTCTAGTGCAAATATGGGGCTGCAGTGACTGAAGCAGCACACCACAAGTTTACATTAGAAGGCTGCTCTGCACCACTCAGAAGAGGAAAAAACCAAAGAAGTCAGGCTGCCACTCTAACCTCTGTACCCTCTGGAACGAGGGCTACAGAGCGGCAAGTGAGGAAGGCACCTGGCTGCTGGGACAGATACAGAGGGAAGGAGATCGAGGAAGATGCAGGAAGTCGGTGCTATCCAATGTTCAGTGGAGGCACGTCTCCAGCTCCTCTCACCTTTCCTTTGAAGTTCCCAGCTGCTGTCTTGAAGTTGTCTAGTTTCTCTTGATAGTCAGCAACACTCTTTGGCAGGAACAGCAGGATATGAGTCTTGATCTCTCCTCCGAAGATCTTAGGAGCAGTCTGGGAGGAATGCAAGATAAATGCCACATTAGGAAGAGGAACAATCCCAGCGCTAGGGCCCATGGGCTTTTCTGCATGGACAGCGCCCAGGGAGTCACCAAGAGCACAAGTGCCCCTCTGATGAGCAAGCTCATCCCTGGCTACCTCGTGTCTCCTGCGCCATCCATGCCAGAAGGAAAAAAGCAGCACAGCTCCCTACCCCATGGGATTGTGAACTCAGAACATGCAGGTGAGGCAGGAGCTGCCTGGAAGGCCATACCTGTTCAGTGAACTCAATGACCAGAGGCAGCTGGTTAGACTTGATGAAGTTCAGCAAGTTGTCTTTTGTAACATCACCTTCAAAGTTGTTCCGACCTTCATCAAACTGGGGAGACAAAAGTTATTTTCTTAAGGATTAAAGTTAATGCCTCTGTGCATAGATAAACGTATGCCTCGTTATTCAAGGAGATCCAGTGGTGTACCAATGGGGTGGGCGCCGCTGGGTGGCGGTGCTGGCCAGGCCCCCCTCAGAGAAGCTGCCTCCCACTGACATCCCCAGTGGCCTTGCTAATCCGACCCCTCCACCTCCACACTGGGCACAAGGATGGAGCCGCAGGGAGGATCCCAGCTGCACAGTGTCCAGGCAGCCAAAGGCAAGGCTTCAGGGCAGAGCTCATCACACCCCCACTCCCCCACCAGGCAGCCCCCTCATACTTATATTTGCACAAACCCCTGTTGGTGGCAGCACCCCACAGGGGGGACGTCACATCTGCAGTTTCCTGCTCTTTGCCCTCCCCACAGCAGGGGGAGTGATGGAGAGCAGGAAATGGGCCTGCAGACCCACCCCCCACAGCACAAATATAAGTATTGGTCCCCCTGTGCAGAGACCCATGGTACACCATGGGGAGATCAGCAAATATGGCACATTCCAAGTAACCAGCTTCATACAGAAACATCCCAATAAAGAACCAAGGCCTGGGAGAGGCCAGCCCAACTTCATGGTTCTGCCACCCACTGGTGAGGGAGCCACTTCCAGCTAACACGGCAAGCAAGAAACAAAATGCTCACGTTTAATCCAGGATGTAATTTAAACCAAAGCTCTCATTCTATTGAGAAGTGAGACCTAAAGCAAATTGAGCCACCACAGGGAAACACTGAAATCAGCTCTTGGCACCACTCTGCAGGACTAGCAAGGATGTGCGAAGCATGCCTTTGAGGGGGCTTCTAACTGAACAGCTGCTTCGCAACATGTTCGGAGGTGTTAGAACAGGGAGACGCTGTGGCAAATCCCCGGGTCAGTGATCGGGCCTGGGCTACACCCTGTACAACAGTGTCAGCACGAAGCATGTGGATATTAGCAATAGACTGAGCTATTACAAAGGAGCTGGAGTCTAAGGCAGCAAAGCCCACTGTGCAGCTGCTAATAAATAGCCATTTACGCAACCCTCTGGAGATATCACCCTCTGTTAGTGACAAGAGAAGCAGCAGCACAGGTGCCAAGTCCCATTAGACCAGAACCTTCCCAGGCAGCCTGAAGAGAGGAACAGCAGAGGAGCATCAAGGTTAAAAACAGGATGTGCAAGCGAAGGTCAAGGGATGCACCATCATTTCTAATACTATCTGCTGGACTACACGACAAGGATGCATGAGAATCACTGGTACAGCAGCAAGCTGGCAGAATGAACTAACCCAGTATTACAGAAGGAACTCTTAACTGATGTCCAACAAGAGATCCCTGGTTTCTGATTGGAAGCAAGCGGGATGCTGCTTTAAGGGGGACTAGTCTGTCTCCTTAACATCTTCCACAGGCTGCTTAAAACCCAACATTCACACCCAGGCAAACTGCATAAGGTAGGTGAAGAGTGACAAGCTGGTAAGTCCTTTTTCCAACCCAGACCAGTCAGAGCCAGATTCCAGAGATGTGTAACTGCTGGCTGAATGGAGAGTGGCCTGGTTCCTATTTATCCCAGGCTTAGTGTCACTGCTTGTTTTCATGCTTGGCTTGAGGGAGACTGGGTACATTTACAGAGCTATTATGGCACTGACACCAGAAAGCCCGATGCAGAATGAAGGAGGGAATATTCAGAAGTGGCTGGATGTCATCCTGCTTTTGTCTGCACTGGTCAGCTCATTTCCACTGGCACTTCTGTCTAACTCAATCGCTGCCCCTGTAGGCTGGCATTTCCCCATTGACACACTCAAATGGTAGGCACTGCCCAGCCTGGATCCCCTTCAGGAGGTTCAAACAGAGTAAGATTCTAGGCACCCCTCTGGCTTCACTGAAAAATTAAACTGATAAGGGAAGTCTCATGACCTGGGTCTTGGGTGCACCCACATGATGAACTTGCAAAGCATTTGAGATCTGCTAGAGGAATAGCAGTGTGAGGAGACACAAAGCTCTTGGGAACCAAAGTAAGAAACTCCCACTGAAAATTCTGCTCCTTTAACTGCTACAGTCAGATTTGTCCTAACTCTAGCAGGGACTACAGTGCTCAAAGAACCGAGGAAAGTTAGGGAGGAGCAGAGATCATTCAGAGATGCTCAGTAAGAGTTAGTACACAAGGAACAAATCAAACAGGAGTAAATGTGTCTGTTCCTTTGGCATCTGAAGCTACAGCACTACCTGTACAGACAACAGGACAGTTTATAAACCGAGGGCAACAGGGAGTGATGACAAGAACAAACACTTCTCTCAGAGGGACCTGCTCACTTGAGCTCAGGCCTTCCTTCCTGATCCTGATCAGATAAGCTGTAAAAAAATCCTCTGCTGACTGGTTAAAATCCCTGTCTGTAACCATGGAGCAGTATGAAGCGAGCCACCAAATGAATCACTCATGGCATGCAGAGAAAGCAGCCTTCCCTAAGAGTAGGATACAACTGGAATAGCCTCAGAAAGCCACATGGGGATGCTACAAGATTTAAAAGAAAGCCACTGGACTAGCTAGTCCCTTTCCATAGAGATGCTGCATCCTCAACAATTCTAACCTGAGCCCCTAGACTGCTGACTCTGGTCTAAATGAAACAGCTTTAGGAGCCATGGTCTGACTGTTACTACAGCTTCAGAGCCTTTTACAGGAAAAACAGTGGAATACAGCCTGTTCAAACTGAATTAACCCAAAGCAGCTTTCTGCCCTGCCTCTCACTGCATGTCATGGATGCAGTGGCAACACAAGCTCTTCTCCCAAGGAGCTTCAGCTTCTGATCTCTCCAACCCTACTCCTCATGTAGGCTGAAGGGTAACAAGCTATTTTAATTGGCTGGAGGCATCAGCCAGTTTATGCCTTCCAATTCTGCAGAGTTGGCCAAAACCATGACTCCTTTGTGGCAGAGGCTCCGTGCCTAAGCCAGTCAGCTGAACTTGCAAACTTATAAACCCTGCTGTAGCCCCCCTAGGTGGCTAATTCTTCCCCCCAGCTAAGAGGCATGTCACACATGTCAGACAGCTAAGCCCACTAGTGAAGGTCAAGGATGAGTCCATTAAAGGCTGCTTTAGCTAAAACAAGAGCAAGCTGAGAATGCCATGGCATGCGGAGCGAGGCATGACAGTAGAAACCTGGATGCTGTTGTAATGTTACTACAGTTCTTGGTAATTTAAGAGGCAGAAAAAAGCAACAGTAGCAAACTCCATAAATACTTGAAATCACACTGAACACTGGTCTCATGGCAGCCCCAGATCTGACATGAGAAAAAGAAAGGCTAAAGGTTAATGAGGGTCATGTCCAGTGTGTTCCAGGAACACATCACTAAGACTCCCTGTCCAGATGATTGACAATGCTGTCCGCTGCTGGACAAGGGCACTACACTTCATATCTAAAATCTAAACAGATTTAAGTTAATTTCAGGTTTTACACCCACCCTGAATCCTTCTGAGTCTGCAGTTTAACGATACTTTCTGAATTTTTAAAAATGTTTTTCCTCCCAAATGCTGTGAAAGAGCCACAAACAGGGATATTAACTATACAGGGGAAAGACAAAGTTACTCTATAGACGGAGCTGTTAAATGATCCAAGACAACTGCAGTATTTCAGTTGAGTCTTCAATTTATCTTAATCATCACCTGGCACATTAATAAGTAGAGAAATTCAGATTAAGCGTGGCATGCGTTTTTTGAATCACTCCTTACCTTCTTAAAAAGGACAACGCCATCTTTGGTGAGCTGGTATTTGGAGAAGATGTCACTGCTGGAAGAGATCCCAAAAGGAATGTCATCAATGGACTCAGCTGCCAGCAAGAATTGCTTGGCAGCCTCTGACTCCACATCCTGGGAGAGAAGAAAAAGTGTTTTATGCTGCACTTCAATTTGATGTGTCCAAATATCCAGCAAACACTGAGTACTAGGAAAGGCAGGACAGGGAAGGTTGGCAACAGCTGTGCTAGATTTTGTAAGTTGCCAGAGCTGCAGCAGGCAGAAAATCAGCAACAGACATGCACAGTGAGCATTTCTCAGATCTAAACCCAAACTCTACCTTGAAGAGCCCAATCACAGAGACTTCACTGGAATCCACTAGTGCCTCAGCTGCTGTAGCATCTGTCAGGGTGGTGGCAGCTGGACCAGTGCGTTTCTTCAGCCAGTTTATAATATCATCAGCTTCTCTGCCAGCTACATCAAAAAGATGAAAAAATTCAGTGTTAATCCTTTTACAGGCCAAAGCATGAGCATAGTGTCTCTGACTATGGAAACAACAGAACACCTGACCTGGAGTGTGAGGAACAAAGGGTCCATTCACTCCTCATCCCCAATCTTCTGTGCCACCAACCACCATATTCTCTACTTTTTTTTCACCCTCCCTCAGAGCTGATTCCTGGAGCAAGCAAAACACTGGAGCCACCAGGAGGTGCTATGAAGTCCAAGGCACTGTGTAGCCACCCAGATCACTCTGAACCAAGGTACAAGGATTCTCTGGAATCCACTCCTTTCACAACACACTCTTTCAGGCATCTGGCTAGCCCAAGCACATTTAGACTTTGGCCAGGGTTATTAGCACTGCAGTCCTCCTCGGATTCTGGAATTTTCATACAGAAAAGTATCAGCGTTTCTCATCCAGTGTCTTAGCACCACGGTGTTTTTGCCCTCAAAAGAATCAAAATATTTTATGGCTTACATTTAAGTGAATTACAACACCCTTTGAGCCTTTATTTTAATCAAGCTGATCAAATATTGCCTCATCAAGACAGACTTTTCCATTTAGTGTTCTCAGCAACTGCTCCAGGTAATTTAACTCCAGCCTTGTGGATCGCTGCATAATCCCTCCCAACTGAGCCTTAATCAGACTCTTTCCCTGTCACTAAACCTTAAGAGTCCACAGATGAAGGAAAACATGTTGGATACTATCCTACGCCCTGGCTTGGAGGCACTACTTAAGTACGCACTCTGCAATTTCTGCTTCTTGTCAGGGATGAGACATGCACACCCTCAGATGAAAAAACCTACTTTAGGATGTCTGCTGTCAAGCAGTGTAGAGTTTATGGTTTCTTTTCTTTTATTTAAAGTTTTTGGGAACTTGCTATGGGGTGTGTCTAAACTTGTTCCTCTAACATTCCCTCGCACACTCCTCCCCCGAAATGACACCAAAGAACTCACCTATATGGAAGAATCATCAAATGACTAGACAACGAAGTCTACAGTTCTGTTTTCAGAGAACCCCTCGCTTCAGCCCTGCTTTGTGACCAGACACTGAGGCTGCCTGTTTATTCCACCAGCAATAAGACACCCCACCCCCAGACACACGTTGTGAGCTACTTCTCTTTTGCAACAGCTCTACTACGCCTCATCTTCTGGTAGCCTACCAGAACACGCTGTGGGCACGTTCACGCAGTGTAGTTACAGCCTCGTCCAGGCTGCCTAGGGAGAGGCACGCCACAACTAATACCCGACCCTGCACCTCTTTACTGCAGCCGCTATGCACAGGAGATTGAGAGCAGGCCTAGGCAGGCGGAGAACAGAGCAGGCTCTGCCCGCCTGCCCCACTGCCAGGCGGTGAGTTGGGGTTTTCATCCTGGGCCCCAGGACTCAACACAATGAAACCCAACCGCGTGATCTCAAGATCGCTCCTGGCGCCCAGGCAGGCACCGGGCGGGCGGCCGGTAGCTCACCTGTGTACTCCCGGGGGGAGGCCTTGTCTCCATTTCTGAAGAATTTAATCGTGGGGTAGCCCCGAACCCCGAACTGCTGGGCCAGCTCCGACTCCTCCGTGGCATCCACCTTGGCCAGCCGGATCTCCGAGCCGTCGGCCTTCAGCTGCGCCGCCGCCTTGGCGTACTCCGGGGCCAGCGCCTTGCAGTGGCCGCACCACGGGGCGTCTGCGAGACGGGAGAGGGGTCAGCCGCTGCCGCGCCCGCCCGCACACACAGAACCCCCGGCCCGGACCCGCCCGCCCGGCGCCCGCCCGCACACACAGAACCCCCGGCCCGGACCCGCCCGCCCGGCGCCCGCCCGCACACACAGAACTCCACCAGCAGGTGCCTGTGGGCCGCCAGCGCCCGCTCGAAGGAGGCCGCGCGCAGCACGAGCACCCCGTCCTCCTCCTCCAGCGCCGCGCCCTCCCCCTCCTCCGCCGCCGCGCGGGCGAGGCCCAGCAGGCCCAGGCACAGCAGCGGCGGCACCAGGACGCGCAGCAGCTTCATGGCGGCGGAGACGGGCCGGGCGTCGGGGTGAGGCTGCGGCAGCGGCGAGGTGCGAGCAGAGAAGGACCGCGGCGGGAGGAAAGGAGGGCCCCCGCCTCCCGCTTATAAACCCGCCCCCTCCCTGCCGCCGCGGCCCCTAAGTGGCTGTGCCTGTCGCCCGCTCCGGCCTCTCCCATTGGCGTAGCCGAGCGCCCTGGCCTCCCCTCGTTTTCTATTTGCTGAGCCGGTCGCCACGCCCCTTTCCCAGCACCGCTGAATGGCTACAGGCCGCCATTTTACCAGCATCCTGTGATTGGTCGCTTCGCCCGCTCTGTCACCTGCGATTGGGCTATGCTACCGCCTCGGGCTCTCAGCCGGCCCATCCTGATTGGTGGCCGCATCAGGGCCGCCCCTCGCCCTCTCCTCTTGAACGTGGCACTCGGCAGCCCCCGCAGCATAGAGTGGTTGCTGCGCATGCGCCGTGACGGACATGGGAACTCGTTCGTGTTGGATTCTGACTGGGCCTTGTCTGCAAGTGCCGCCTTCTGTCCCGGAAGAGCAGAGAACCCCTTCCGGGGCAGCGAGAGGGGGCTGGGTGGGCGGGGATGCTGACAGCGGGGGCGGAGCTTGCGGGCAGCCGTTATGACGTGTGCGGCGGCCAAGCCCAGCGGGAAACTCGAGTAGAAAAACGTCGGACGATTCCCCTCCCCCCTTCTGCCAGCGCGCCGGGCCGGGCCGGGCCGGGCCAGCGACACGCGCCCCCGCTGCTGCCCTGCCCAGCCGGGCCCGGCCGCCCCCCCCGCCCCAGGGGGTCTTACGGCGAGCGGGGCGCGGCTGGCAGCCGGAGCGGGCCTGAGGGTGCTGGGCTGGCGGCCTTTCACATCCCGCCGCGAGTGCGGGCCAGGGGCAGCAGCCCTACGGTACCACTCAGCACCAGGGAAAGTGAGCCGTGCACGAGGGCCCGCCCACGCCTGGGTGCCATCCACATGCGCTAGCACTGGACGAACAGCAGCTGAATGCCTGGCCATGGGCGCTCTGCACGGCACTGATGTGGCCAAGTCTAGCCTGTGGCCGCTCCTGCAGAGCAATGTCCTGCAGGGATACAGGGTCTGCCCTGCTGGATCAGACCTGTGTCACTCTAGTCCAGTACCTTGTCCAACGCTGTGGCCGTTGCCAAAGCCTTCAGAGGAAAGGCATAAGCAATCCCAAAAAAGGCAAGTGTGGGCTAAGCTGCCCTCTTCCCCAGGAGACTCTCATTCAGCTCGCTAATAATTAGAGATTGTTTAAACCCTGAAATATGAGGTTTATTAGTCCTCAAAATACTCTTCTTTAGCATTAGTTATTACTTTGGAGAGTTGTGGTATCCACCTAAGGAGCACATTTGATGCATTCGCAGTAGCCTGTGGTGCTGAGGAGATATGCTGTAGTTTCTGTACAAGTTGGCGTTTCCTAAATGCTGAAGGCTTCATGGTATGATGGGCCTGCCTAGTTTGGCAATTGACTGATCTTTGACTACTGGCGGTAGATATGCCAATGGCCTGTGATGGGATGTTAGATGGGGTGCGTTCTGAGTTATTACAGAGAATTCTTTCTTGGGTGCCTGGCTGGTGCGTCTTGCCCACATGCTCAGGGTTTAACTGATGGCCATATTTGGAGTCGGGAAGGAATTTTCTTCCAGGGCAGATTGGCAAAGGCTCTGGGGGGGGGGTTTCACCTTCCTCTGTAGAAGGGGGCACAGCTCACTTGCTGGTGGATTCTCCATATCTTAAAGTCTTTAAACCATGATTTGAGCACTTTAAAGCTCAGGCATAGGTCAGGGGTCTATTATAGGAGTGGATGTGTGTGGTTCTGTGGCCTGCATTGTGCAGTAGGTCAGACTAGCTGATCATATTGGTCCCTTTTGACCTTAGAGTCTATACCCCAATATATCACATTGCTGTAGTCCAGCCAAGAGGTGACAAAGACGTGAATTTGAAGCCAGCCCATTGTCCCCTAGGATGGGACAGTCTCCTAGCCAACCTGAGATGGCAAAAAGCATTACTTGTGGCTGTTACTATGCGAGATCTCAATATCAGCAAGGAATCCAAGAATACTCCTACTCCTACTCTAACTGAGTAGTTGTGGATGTGTACTTTCAACCAAAGGGGCCCTGTGCCACCTCTCTCTGAACCAGCCCCCCCCAGTTCTTCAATTTTTAAGATGAGGTGGTCAGTGCTGCACACATTCCAGAGGAGAACAGAACATTGATTTACATACTGGCATTATAACATTGGCCGTATTAATCTCTATTCCATTCCTTCTGCAGCCTGCACATTGAACAGCTGCCCCCAGTGATGCCCATGTCCCTTGTGTAAGCTGATGCTCAGTCTAGACTCTAGACCTCTGTAAGGTGTTTGGAATAGTTCAGTTTCCCCTCCAGTTTGCATTACTTTGCATTTACCATAATTGAACATAATGTTGCCCATTTAGCTAGTTTAGAAAAGTCCCTCTGCAGTTCTTCAGTCTTCACTGGACATCTGCCATTTTTCCTTCTTCCTGGCTCACCCCCCTTCCCAGATCTTTCGTAAATAGTCAACAAGACTGGACCTAGAAAAGATCCTTGTGGTCCCCACTGTTAACGTTTTGCCAAAATTAAAACTGACCATTTAATCCTACTCTGTTTCTCTTAGTTTTTGATTGCTGCTGCTGCTTTGCCTCTCACACCATGACGACTTAGGCCATGTTTATACTAGCGAGTTTACAGTGGCAGAGCTGTACCCATGCAGCTGTGCCACTGTAAGACTGCTTGTGTAGCCACTCTCCTATTGACATAATAGCTACTGCCGCTCACTGAAGTGGCTTCATCCGCAGACATAGCACTTTGCACGCTGCCACTTACACCAGTGAAACTTACGTTGCTCAAGGGTGGGTTTTTCCCCCCCATACCCTTCCGTGACATAAGTTTTGCTAGCATAAGTGGTTGTGTAGACATGGCCTTAGCCTCTTATGACAGGCCTTGTTAAGACCTTTGAAAATCTAAATAAATGATGTCAACCTTTAGGTGCTACTCTCATGACACATTTAAAGAATTCTAATTAGTCAGACCTGGTTTTCTTCCGCAGAAACCATGCTGGTTAGACCCCATCATAGACTTCAAAGATCCACAGATAGTGAGACTAGAAGGGACCATTTGATCATCTACCCTGACTTTCTGTATAATTACATGCATCTTCCAGGTGTTTTATTCTATTTTTAACAATAATTTCAACCCATTTACCAGATACAGATGTAAGGCTTTCCTGGTCTGTCATTCCCTAGATTATCTCTGGAGACTTTATTTAAATAGAGGTACAACATTTGCTACCCTCCAATCCTCTGAGACCGTAGATGTTCTTAATGAGCTATTGCATACTTTTGTTGGCAGTTCATCTGTTTCGTTCTGCAACTCTTTGAGAACTCTTGGATGTACATCTGGGCTTGAGGATTGGTTTTTAATCATTTTGTTCCAACACTTCTTCTATCACTTCAGGCTGAAACCTCATTTTCAGTAACAAAAAAAGAGCATGGTATCACCCTACCATCCTCTCCAGGGAAGACTGCTGCAAAGAAATCATGTAGCTTCTCAGCAATGTCATTTCTCCTTTAATACCTGTGGATCCACCAGACCTGCTGATTTTTTGCTGGTTTCTTGCTCCCAAATACATCACACAAATTGTGCTCTTAGTTTTGATACTTTTAAGTGTTTGCTCTTGGAATTCCATTGTCACCCTCCAAATTTCCCTCACGTACAGCCCCTGCTGTAGTTTACGCACCTGTTTTTGGCTTCACTGGGGTCAGATTTCCAGATTTGTAAGGATCTCTGTTTGGCCCAAATAACCTTTTGAATGTTTCCATTCACCAAGGCTGGCTGGCTGGCTTTTTGCCTTCCTGCTTCCCTTTTTGTTCAGCAGCTTGCTGCTCTCTGAGATTGTTTTCTTAAGTAGCAGCTAGACCACATCCAAGGAGTGAATTTCTCCATCTGGTACCGTTGAGTGCAAGAACAGAAATTCAGTTGAACTGTGGGGCAGAACAGGAAGGGTTTTCTATAGCACTACAGGCTGCCTTGATGGGATGGTGTCCATGCAACATTGCAGAGGTGTGAATACACACCCGAGAAGGGATAGGAGGGGAGTTTGAGAGCCACAATGTCCCTCTCCCCCTTAATCATGTAGCTGGGAATCATTTGTCTATGTGTTGCTTTGCTCCCTGGTGGTGACGTTGATGAGCTCAAGGACTGAGGCCAGCAGTTCAGGGGATGTGGCTGAACTGCCTCTGCACAAAGGAAGCAATCAGCAAATGGATTCTTTTTTTGCCCCATGACTCTCAGGTCAAGTTCCCCAAAGAGATGCTAGTAACCAGCCTAGGCGCAGCACTTTCAGACGCTAGAATTGCCATGCAGGTTAGACACTCCCTGTAAATGGTGCACTTACGAGAATCAACATTAAAGGAAGAAGGGCAGGAAAGAATGGAACAAACAGCCCTATTCTACCCCAAGGAGAAAGGTGGGCTGGGGCTGGAGGACCACCGGAGGAGTAGGGAAGGGGACAGCATAGTCTGATTGGTTCACGAAGCTCCCAGTTTCTACAGTGCTCAGCTGCACCTGCCTTCTGAATACCGGCTACTTGGGGAGGGTGTTAATTCTGCCTGTGGCATTTCCAGCCCTGGCCTGTCTAGCTGCGAAACAGGTTTCTCTTTATATGCAGGGTGTTTGTGGGAGAGGAGGCGTGGGCTAGACTTGGTACTATGGGGACACGACACGTCTCACACGCACTCTCCAACTGCCACCTCATTCTAATCACCAACCAAAGAAAACTTTAGGGCAAAGTCCTGCCCAACTGTTCGGGGCAGGGAGCCAGCATTGCCCAAGCAGCCAGGCCTACTGCCACCATTCCACCAGGGGAAAGGCCGTTCTTGGGGGAGCAAGGGGACCCAAGCGCCGCTCCCTAGCTTTGGCATTTAAGAGTTTAGGTTTTTCATTGTTTTCTTTTAACAAGAATTCGCACACAGGCTTCTCACCTAGGCCAAGGGTGCACATTAGCCAACCTATGTGCATATGGGTTGTCAGGTTTAAGGACCATCGGAGGTTTCCAGGGGCCAGACTTGTAGCTTGGCGGTCCCAGAAAGGGAGACTACCTGGAAGCCGAGGTGGGAAGAATCCTGTTCCCTGAGGAATTAGTCTGTCCCAGCCCCCAACTCCACAGCACCAACAGGCACACCTCAGGAGCCCACTGAAAGGGAAGAGAAGTAAATCAGCAAGGAGAGGAAAGCTCCAAGGAGCTGGATGGGAACAAAATCAACTGTGATAGTGATGTGAATGGCCTGTCAGAAGAATACTCACAGTGTAGCATCTGTAGACTGAGCTCTTTGCAAACACCAGGGACTCCTGGCAGCCCTCCATTTTCACCACAAGCTGGGTGCCACCTCCCAGTCCCAGACCCCTCTATTTCAGGGACTTCTTGCAATTTCACCCTCCTGCCCAGGGCGCTGTATGGTCCCTATTCCCCTGACACCAGGATGTTCCATTCTTCCTTGCCAGGGCTGTGCACACTCCTCAGGCTGGGGTTCTCTGTTCTCCTTTCATGCCCCTCCCCCATTATTAGCTCTTCACTTTCTGGCTGGGAGAAATTAATCCAATAAAAGGTGTTCCTCACCCCCTTGTCTGGGAGATAAATCACCCAGAGGGATCAGCATTTTAAAGGGAATTTGGGGCGTTGTTATGCTGGAAGGTGTTAATGGCTGTCATCAACCTGTTCTTTAATCTACTGACACTCTGAAGGTGCTGAGTTTGCTAACCAGATGCCAGAGAGTCTGTGTGTCTCCCTTTTCCCCCCTTCCGGTTGTCACCCAAAGCCAGAGTTTTATGTACTGATGCCTAAAATGTTTTGTAGAGTTTTTGAATGGATCAGATGCAACATTCAAAAGTTAACATGTTACAGGCATACAGCCAACTGCCAACAAGCTGCAGGTAGGCTCTCGCTTTGCTCCACCAACAACTACAGAAAGGGGAAGGGAGAGAGGCCAGCAGGACTGAACTAACCACCCCAGGGAGTTCTGCAGCCCCTCAACACTTTCACTCTGACTAGTCAGAAATCAAGCCCCGAGCACCTGGAGCTGCTGCCTGGAGGGCTCAATGCTGGCAGCACATGCAGCCACCCATGAGCAGCCCTGCTGCACCATCTTTACTCGTACAACGCTGCGTAACCCAGACAAAGCAGGCAGTGGCAGAGCACAACACCTCTGTCACACTCCACCTAGGAAACCCCATGGCACAGCTACCATCCTCTAGTAAATTGGAGACTACAGAGTGAGCGCTGGGCCCCGCGGAGCCTAGCAAGCCCCACACCCAGCCCCTAACCCTTGCAATTGCCACATTCAGTTTAGGAAAAACAGGTTCAGTTTCTGAGAAGGTGGAAGTGCCAGCAATTTGTTTCCTCATTGTGAAAACCTGAACCATTGCAACATGGAGTTAACTGCCTCTGCCTCCTTGCTGGGTGGACGTGTCCCTAGCTGTTAGGCAGGCCCCAAAGCTCAGAGCCTGCGACATCAGCCATAGGCCAGAACTCATGAGTTGGCCAGCCGCAATTGGTGGAACTGTCAAGGGCTTTGCTTGGCCACTGCTGGAGACACAAAGGGACAGAATGAAGGAGCTGGTTTCATGATCCAGGAGAACACAAGTACAGCTAACGGTTACTTATCTATGCCACTTCTGCAGAAGATGCTGCCAACAAATATTGGCACTATTGTTCAGTGGGAGCAGGAATTGCTCTTCCTTTGCTTTGTGTTCTCTGTTATTTAGTTAAGTTACATCAGATTTACAAACAGCCCCTTAACTTGCTACTAGAGTGAGCCCCAGTAGGTAGCCTGGATTGTTTCAGCTTCCAATTGCTTTAGTGCACGTAGTTGCAGCTTTGCTACTGCCCCTGCTCTTTTGCTGGAGACAGGCATGACCTAGGTCAGTTGGTGATTTTGGTCGTGAGGGCGAGACGACTCCCTGCCACCCTCAGGCCCAGCAAACTTAGGGGGAGGGGAGTCAAGTCACAAGACAAATTAACATTTATAGTGCCAAGCAGCAATCTCTTCAGCAACTGCATGCCTGTTCTGTAATCTGGGCGCTCCAGTTTGTGTGACCATGCTGTCACCCAGCTACAGACACCGCTCTCATCTCACATCACATGACATGCTCCTCCAGGAAGGCTAGGGCCTTATTTGCTTAAAGCCCCATGGACATTTACAGCACTATGGAAATAAGTGGAGTACAGACAGAGCCAGTAATTAAACTACAAAATCCCTCAATCCCAGCAAGTGTCCCAGGACCCAACTGAAGTTAATGCAGTAACAAAATCCCCTGGCAGCCTTACAGCAAATCTCACAGGAGACAAAAGAAGATGCTTTTAATTATAGACCAGACTCAATCACGCAAAACCACACTGCAAAGTAACGTTCGCACAAGCCCCACTGCTCTCCCTGCCCAAAGCGGTGTCTTGGTCACAGCAGGAAGTCTGCACAAATGACTTATAGCTGTGTGGTTATACACTGAGCCAACCTGAGCGTGAACCTACAGCCCAGCTGCCCACCTGGAAACCCTTCTATGACAACTAGCTACAAGGCAGAGCCGCCATCTCTGCACACATGGACCCCAGGAGAGGCAAGGGAAGGGCAATTCCTTGTCTGCACCTCCATCCCTTGCTGGTTCAGCATCCACAGGTCTTCTCTTTGCTGCAGCATCACACTCCAGTCATGTGAGTTCAATTGACTCAGTGTTCAGGGGCTCAGCTGGTGGAAAATTTGAGGAGGGGTTGAGATAATGTAAATGCCCCAGTCCCACAGTGTGATGAGAGGAGCCTCTGCCTTCGAGTGTGTGAGAGACAAATCTCCCTTCCATTGCCCTGGCTGGCTCCAGAGGGTATCACCAGGCCACACAGAGTCACTGGGGTCTCAGACACACACAGTGCAGCTGAGCAGCAAGCACCTATTGCAACAGCCCTTCCAGCCAGGCTCTGCTCAGTGGCTGGCTGCTAAGCAACTAAACCAGCTTCTCTTACTCCACTTTCCTCCCACTTTTCCTTGCTGTCCCCGCAGCCCTGATCCACAGACTTTCACTCATTTAGACTGTTACTCTGCTCTGGATAATTAACCCATTTCCACAGGTGGCCTCAGGAACTGCTCTACTTTAGGAAGCTTGTGTGTGACCCCAGCATTCCTCACTCTGACCCACCTGGTCCCAGGGGAAGCACCCAGGTGATACTTTAAATGCAGAGATCCAGTCAGGCCAATGAAGCAGTGTGAGAAGAACTTTGGTGGAATCCAGTCCCCACTGCCTTTATGGGGAGTTGTGCCAGATTTTAGCCCTTGTCTATCCATGTCAGCAAAGCACCCTAGCACTCTGCTACCACTACATGGATCTCACGCTGTGTCTCTGCTCAGGCACAGGGCAAAAATAATAGAAGATGAGGGTTGGAGGGTGTCATGCGGACTGGATGGGGGGGGCATTTGTGTTATTTGACATTAATATGTCAAAATCATAACAATTCATGTAAGACATGCCATGTCAGGTACTGTTAGAAAGGTTATGATATGCTGAATAAGATGATAATATTTGTGTTCATGTGTAATATGTGTGAGGAAAGTTATGGAGATCTTTGTTATACCTGTATTTCAAACTGTGCTGTAGAAGACACACCCCAGACAGAGAGGCCGCAGGACAATAGCCTGCTTAATGGCCCATCAAGACCTTTACAGAAGCCAAAGGCCCAGGAAGAAACTAAAGGCATACCTGAAGAGTTACCAGGATTGGCCCTTGTGACTATGGACTCCATTTTGGTTCCTGTAAAATTCCACAAGCCACATGGCCAGTGAGAGAGGGTATATAAGATCAAACCACAGAAACCATTTTGTCTGGTTCCTTGTTCCTGTCCAGTCATGGACACACCTCTGGATCAACACACTTTGCAACTGAACTGAAGGACTTAGACCCATCCAGGTACTGGATGTATACCAGAGGAAATATACAACTCCACAATTGTCCTAGAAACCTGATGTATATGGACTTTTAAATCATTTGTATGATCTGATTGCTTTAAGCCTTTAACATTTCTCTTATTGTTTGTTTTTCTTTTATTAATAAACCTTTAGTTTTAGTTACTAAAGGATTGGCTGGCAGCGTGGTATTTCGGGTAAGATCCAAACTCACAGTGAACTGGTACTGTGGCTGGTCCTTTGGGATCAGAGGGAATCTTTTAGTAAAGAGCATAGAGTTTAAATGACTGGTCTCTTTACTGGACCTAGTGTCAGTTTGGGAGCCAGAGACTGAAATGCAGTAAAGGGGGCTGTGTGTATTTGCACAGTGGCTTCTTGATAACCAGTGTGAGGGAATCAGAAGCACTGTTTGTGGCTGGTTGGGAAGTCTGACTGCAGTGTCACCCACCAGTGCTGGGAGGATTTGCTCTCCTTTTACAGCCTGCCCTGACCCTGGCATTATCAGTGGGCTACCCTGGGCACGGACGGGTTACAGAAGGGACCTCAGGAGATCATCTAGTCCGACCCCCTGTTCAAAGCAGGGCCAACCCCAACTAAATCATCCCACCCAGGATTCTGTCAAGCCAGGCCTTAGAAACCTCTAAGGCTGGAGATCCCACCACCCTCCTAGTGACAAAGTTTTTCTAATATATAACCTAGACCTCCCCCACTGCAACTTGAGACCGTTGCTGCTTGTTCTGTCATCTGCTACCACGGAGAATGGTCTAGCTCCACCCTCCCTGGAACCCCCTGCAGGTAGTTTAAGATTCAAGTAGTTGTAAGGGGATGCTGAATTAATATCTTTGTAGATCCAAACCTGTCTAGGCTCCAAAATGCGGGATGGTGGTTAGGAGCTACGGGCCAGGCCCTGGAACAACTCTCCTTTCCCAGACAGATTGTAGCAGCCCTGCTTTAGGTTCTGTAAGTCCTGCAAGACCTCAGGAGCTGCACTTACTGCAGATAGGGACAGACACCGAACCAGGATTATGCCCCATGGAAAAATCCTCACTGAGCCCAAGAACTGGCTGAAACCTTGAGAGAGAATCAGGAGGGTTCATCCAGAAGCAAAAGAATGTGGATTTTCCTGCTACCAAAGGACTGCTGAGCTGTGGTGCAATGGGTCAGCCTCACTCTTCTTTAAAGCTGAGTGCAGCTGTTAATACTTTAACTTTGTCAGCTGAACTTGCTCCTTTTGAGCAGCCTCAGAGGCAATCTCCCAGCAAGCACTACTGGTTCTGCAGGCTGGAGACAGAGCCCAAAGCAACTGTGGAAAGCCCTGTTGGACTAGCACACTTTCCACCCACCATGGGGAGTTTACCCCAGCTGACACATCTAGGACGCTAATAGAAAGCATTAAAGCTGGTTAGAGAAGAGCTCAGGGTTTGGGTTTGTACAGCGCATAGCACAGCAAGGTACTGGCAGAAACCACTGAGAATGGTACAGCTGACAAGGTGTAAGAAGTCAAGAAGCCTTGTGACCCAGCTAGGAGTAACTCCCTCTCTCAGTACTTGAGGCAACAGAAACCCATTGGGCATCATCCAGGGACAGCTGAGAGGATCAATCAGGCCCTTGAAGAGCATCCCCACCACCAGCTGGGATGCATAGGGGCTAAGCACAGCAAAGGAAGCTTCCACAGGAAAAAGCCCTTCCTTTACTCATGGACAGTGGAGCATCTTCAGATTGTATTTCTACAAGCAGTCCTCTCCAGCTGACCCAGCACAGTCTGAGCCCGTGGGTGGGACACATCACAATGACACTAGAGCAGAGAAACACCTCTTGCTCTGTGCACCAAAACTGCAGTGCATTTACAGTGACCTGTTCAGCACAGGCAGGTCCCTAAGCTAGAGATTGGGGAGCAAGGCACTAGCCGTCACAACTAGCGCTGCCACAGAAAGAAGAGTTACAGAGGGAGTGTAATGCTTCCACATTGATTTGTTTGGTGTGTTCTGCTGAATCATCCACGTTTTGCTTTTCCCTGGTCCTTGGCATCCTCTTCTCACCCACCTCCCAGGCAAGTTTACCACCTCTGTGCCATTCAGCATCATACTCCCTATTGTTAGTCCCAATCTTTCATGGGCTCCAGGCTGCTAATCAGTAGGATCTGCCATCCCTGGCCTCCCGCTCCCAAAGCTGAAACCCCAATCTAATACCCTCTCTGAGGACATTGCACATCATCAATTCACAGGGCCACATTTGCAGTATTTTTTTTCACCCCAGGCCTTATCCATCCTAATGCTTTGTTTGCTATTTTTGACTTTGCTGCACATTGAGCTGAGGTTTCCAGAGTTAACTGAGAATCCAGCAATAGATTGGAATAATTCACACTATTCCTTCCAAAGAGCATCACCTCACATTTGCCAACATTGAACTGCATTTTCCCTCATGTTGCCCAGACACCTAGCAGAAGTGAGTCCCTTTAGGATTTGTCACAGCCTTTTAAAGAGACTCCAAATTTCTCTCACCCCAGCCATCTCCAGAATAGAGGCCTAGGGACAGGTCAGTGTCAAGAGCTAATTTCTTGAGCTAAGGCCACAGGCATGCTGCCCCTCTGCCCTCTCTATCGGAGACACGGACACTCGCCAAAGGACATGGTTCTTCTCCCACTAAGCGGGAAGGACAGTGATCTATCGCACGGGTTACGAACCAGAATTCTTCTACCATCAGCCTAAATACAAGCAGGAGACTTAGCTTCTGTCCCTGCAAGACCCTGCTCTGCCACACTGAATGCAGACTGGCTAGTTTGAATCTGAGTATTTTCACTTGCGGAGGGGGAGGAGAGAAACAAACCGCAAGAACTTTCCAGCCTGAAAGGGAACCATCCCACCCTATGCAGACTGTCCGCTAGGGGGAATAGATCTGTTGCTCAAGAGGTTGCATGTCCTGTGGGGAACTGTGGGACAAAAATCTATGCCACAAGTGGTCAGCTCCCACTCAAGACCTCTGGCACCAGCTCTCCATCCATTTCTGACCACCTGGGAAACCAAGGTGTCCTGTAAGAACACGCCTGGGGAGGGCACCTAGCAGCTCTCCTTTAGCAAGAGGTGAAGTCAAGAGCAGTGTGAAGCAGACATGGGGTTGAGGTCCTATTTTTTTATTGGACTAACTTCTATTGGAGACAGACAAGCTTTCACCCAAGCTTATACAGAGCTCTTCAGGGCTGCAGATGCTCCATGCAGGAAATGGAGCAAATTATTCAACTGCTTCCCAGCTCACCATGATGCAAACAGCCTAACCAGCAAAGAAACCCATGTTATTGTTATGCAAATTCAGCCCCCGAGTTTGTAAAGCCAGGCTCCCAAGGAGACGGAGCGGGATCTCCTGCACGGACATTGCATGCCCAGCAATGGCGTGCATTGGCAGCCAGCAGCACAGACAGACAGGAAAGACCTTCAGCCATCAGCTCATCCCGCCAGCAGCAGTGCTGCCAGGGAGGAGCCTGGCTCTCTAGCGGCACCCAGTGGCTGCATAGTGCACAGCAGGACAGTTCTGCCACAGACCATCTACCTACCTCATCAAAGGGGCTAGGCCATAGAAAAGGGATGGGGCATACTTACGCAGGTCATAGAACCACAGAAGATAGGGTTAGAAGGGACCTCAGGAGGTATCTAGTCCAACCCCCTGCTCAAAGCAGGGCCAGCCCAGACTAACCCATCCCAGTCAGGGCTGTGTCAAGCCGGGCCTTAAAAATCACACCGGATCCCCTGGGAGGCTAATATGAGGGAGAAAGCAGTCCAAGAGAGCTGGCTGTATTTTAAAGAATATATAGAGGACACAGGAACAAACCGCCCCGCTGTGCAGAAAGAATAGCAAAGAGGGCAGGCGACCAGCTTGGTTTAGCAAAGTCTTTGGTGAACTTAAAACACACAAAAGAAGCTTTCCAAGGAGTGGAAGCTTGGTCAGCTGGCTAGGAAGGAGTATAAAATTACTGCTTGAGCATGCAGGAGTGACATCAGGAATGCCAAAGTGCAATTGGAGGGATGTGAAGGGTAGCAAGAAAGGTTTCCACAGGTATGTTAGTAACAAGAAGGTCAGGGAAAGTGTGGGACGTACACAAGTCCATGGGACTGGATGGAATGCATCCGAGGGTGTTCAGGGAGTTGGTTGATGTGATTGCAGAGCCATTGACCATTATCTTTGAAGCCTTGTAGCAATTGTGGAAGGTCTGAGATGATTGGAAAAAAGCAAATATAGTGACCATCTTCAAAAAAAGGAAGGAGGAGAATCTGGGGAACTACAGACAGGTCAGCCTCACCTCACTCCCTGGAAAAATCATGGAGCAGGTCCTCAAGGAATCCATTTTGAGGCACTTGGAAGAGAGGGAGGTGATGAGAAACAGCATGGATTCACCAAGGGCGAGTCATCTCTGACCAACCTGATTGCCTTCTATGATGAGATGACTGGCTCTGGATGTGGGGAAAGCAGTGGATACGGTATATCTTTAGTTTAGCAAAGCTTTTGATATGGTCTCCCACAGTATTCTTATCAGCAAATTAAAGAAGTAGGGGTTGGATGAATGGGATGGATAGAAAGCTGGCTAGATCAGTGGGCTCAATGGGTAGTGATCAACAGCTCGATGTCTAGCTGGTCGCCGGTAACAGTGGACTGCCCCAGGGGTCAATGCTGGGGCCGGTTTTGTTCAACATCTTCATTAATGATCTGGAGGATGGGGGGGATTGTACCGTCAGCAAGTTTGCAGATGACACTAATCTAGGGGGAGTGGTAGATTATGCTGGAAGATAGGGATAGGATACAGAGTGACCTAGACAAATTGGAAGATTGAGCCAAAAGAAATTTGATGAGGTTCACCAAGGACAAGTGCAGAGTCCTGCACTTAGGACGGAAGAATCCCATGTACAGCTACAGACTGGGGACCGACGAGCTGGGCGGCAGTTCTGCAGAAAAGGTCTGGGGGTTACAGTGGACAGGAAGCTGGATATAAATCAGCAGTGTGCCCTGGTTGCCAAGAAGGCTAATGACATATTGGGCTGCATTAGTAGAAGCAATGCCAGCAGATCAAGGGAAGTGATTATTCCCTTCTGTTGGGCACTGGTGAGGTCACATTTGGAGTATTTTGTCCAGTTTTGGGCCCCCCACTACAAAAAAGGATGTGGACAAGTTGGAGAGAGTCCAGCAGAGGGCAACAAAAATGATTAAGGGGGCTGGAGCACAAGACTTATGAGGAGAGACTGAGGGAACTAGGCTTGTTTAGGCTGCAGAAGAGAAGAATGAGGGGGGGATTTGATAGCAGCCTTTAACTACCTGAAAGGGGGTTCCACAGAGGATGGAGCTAGGCTGTTCTCAGTGGTAGTATATGACAGAACAAGGAGTAATGGTCTCAAGTTGCAGTGGGGGAGGTCTAGGTTGGGTTTAGAAAAAATATTTTCAGTAGGAGGGTGGTGAAGCACCGTAAGGGGTTACCCAGGGAGGCGGTGGAAGCTCCAGCCTTAGTGGTTTCCCTGACCTTGTTACTAACATATCTGTGGAAACCCTTCTTGCTACCCTTCACATTCCTCGTTAGCTACAACTTCAGTTCTGCTTTGGCCTTCCAGATGTCACGCCTACATGCTCAAGCAGTCATTTTATACTCCTCCCTAGTCAGCTGACCAAGCTTCCATTTCTTGTAAAGCTTCCTTTGTGTGATTAAGTTCACCAAAGACTTTGCTAAACCAAGCTGGTCACCTGCCCTCTTTGCTATTCTTTCTGCACAGTTGGATGGTTTGTTCCTGCTTCCTCTATAAGGTTTCTTTAAAATACAGCCAGCTCTCTTGGACTGCTTTCCCACTCATAGTAGCCTCCCAGGGGATCCTGCCCATCAGCTCCCTGAGGGAGTTGAATTAACCATCCATGGCCAGTCTCTGCTCACCAAGCTGGAGACTTCCTGGGGGAGGAAGTGTGGAGGGGAGCAACTCAGATGGTCCTCTCTCAATAGCTGCTCTCTCATGGGGAGCAACATTGGCCCACTCCAACTAGGGACCTGACCAGTTTTGCACTCACAAAGACACCTGGGTATCACTGTGAAAAGTTCTGTAGAACCATTTGCACAATGCTCTGCAGTCTTTCCTGTGATCACTGCAGCATGCAGCACACACAAAACCCCACCCAAAGCACCAGGTCATGGTGCATGGACACAATTCTCCCGTGGACATATTGGCCACATCACTTAGCAGGCACCCAGGCATTGCTGTGATGGGGATATGAGAACCTGTACAGAACAGAAAAATAATTCTTTTGTACATAAGCTGGGCACCTCCACCTTAAATAGCATCACATCCAACCTGCCACCTCCCACTCCACAGCTCAACAGAATCTAGAACGGTAGGCGTTCAGAGTTTGGAAGACTTGTCACAGGAAACATTAAGATTGCATCAGACAGGATTTTACCCTACCATCAACTGCCTGTAGGTAGTTTGTTCTGTAAGGACACGCTATGGATGGGTTTATTGCACTTTCCTCTAGTACCTGGTGCTGGCCCCTGTAACTGACAGGATACTACACGTCCCCTGGTCAGGCCAGTTCCTGTTCCACAGTAATGCTCTGCACCAGTGATAGATTAGTCAGGGCTCCACTATCCAGTAGGGAAGGCACCTCAGCCAGCAAGATCAGGAAGCAGCCTCAGTGAGCAGGGTGAACTGGGACAGCCCCAGGAATAGAGAGGGATCTACACCCCAGCAAGAGCCCATGTAGACGTGTCCTAGGTGCTCAGGGCTGCCACCTGAACACCATGCAGCACCGGGGCAGATGGATGAAGGGCAGAGGGTATGGGTGATGGCTCTCACTGGTAAACTACCACTCCCCCCCCCCCCGCTTCCCCATCACAATCTGCCTCTGTTCCAATGTTTGTTCTTCACCCTTTAGACTCATACCTCTGCTGCTCCATCCCACCCACTCCACAATCCCAACCAGCTTCTACTGTATCATGCCAGGCTCCTTATCCTCATATCCAAGGGGTTGTGTATTTGGCTCCACCTACAGCTCAGTAACTTCCTCCTGCATCCCAATCTGTCCCGCACCCAGATTTCATAAGGCCTTGCTAGCTCCCTTCCTCACTAGTCTTTGTGGCAACGCAGTTTGCTCTGACACTTGCATCCAGTTCTCAGATATTTAGCCTATACGTTCCTAGGGCACAGACGACCCCCCCCGGCTGTCTGGAGAACACCATGCCTGAGCATAGTCCTACATCGACACACCATTTTCCTCCAATACTGGTCCTAAGAAAGGCAGTGGCTGATTGCAAGGAACAGGTTTTCTGTACATACAAACCTTCTAAATAGCAGTGAAGGGAACAGTATTAACGAGAAGCTGCACATTCCTAGGGAAGGACCTTCCCTGTGTTGGTTCCCTCCACCTCCAGAGATCTATGCAGTGGAAGTCTTTCTCAGCACCCACTGCTGTACAAGGAAGAAGTGAACTAGGCCCCCCTAGTCCTGTCCCCTTCTCCACATTCAGTTTCACAGGCCACTTACCTTCTGGAGACCTGTACCAAGTGTACGAGGATTCAAAGCAATAGCACATGGTCAGTTTGAAGATTTTATTTAACTGTCAAAAGGGGAAGCAGATGACGATTCCAAATCTGTTAATCTGGGTCTAAGATTTACAGACAAAATGTACCAAATCAACTGAACAAAAATCATCTTTATCTCTGAAGGGGAGAGGAAGAGTTGGGGCAGGAGACGTAGCTATATGAAAACCACACACTTGGTCCCAGTTCTGGTACAACTTCAGTGTTACCAAAGCACCCAAACAAGAGGGCTGCAGCAATGGAACATGCTTGTCCAGTAGCCAGCGGGTTCTGGGAAGTCCCAGCCCCCAACTACAAGGTCAGTGTGGGTGTAGGGAGCCAGGCTGCAGTGCAGGGAAGAAGGCGAAGGGAAAGGGACTGCTCTGGGGACATGGAGCAGGGAGTCTAGTTGTCAAGGCAATAAATACTGACAGGCCAGGCACGAGATTGCAAAGGCAGAACAGATACATAAGGCATTAACGACTCTTGAATTTGTCCATTGCAAGCGCTTTGTTCTGATCAGGTGACGAATGCAGCTGTAGAATTGGACTGATTCATCCTCCAGCCCAAAACCAAACCAAGAGAAGTGGCAGGAGCCGCCCTGGCATTTCAGTGCTTTATAGCCACAAATGGCTCCATGACCTAATTCTGAGGTGACCGCAGCACTGCTGACTCCCATACCCACCCACAGCCACCTCCCAGTCCCACATACACAGGAGGGACTGGGCTGTGGAGAGATTGACACCAACAGGGCGAGCACCTCCACAGTGAAAAGTGGGAGAGTTCTGACAGTCCAGCTTTCCCTGGATAGCCCCAAGGATGGCTCTGTGGGGGCTGGGAGCAGCACAGAGTGCCCCAAGCCCCTCCCCCCGTCATGGGGGTAAGGCCCAGGAGGAGAGGAGGCCAGCAGCAAAGTTAGACGTTGTGACTCATTCCTAATAAAGCAGCTCGATGGGAGTGACAGATGAGGGGCGACGGGCTAACAAGCCGACAGGCAGGTGCACATGTAGGATGTAACCAGGCCCCGGCCCCCTTCCTCCAGAACACACGTTACACACATTAAGGCATCATGGTTACAGGGAACAGCCACAAATGAAGCTGCCAGCCAATGTTCCCAAGACACTGGCTGGAAGGGAGGGGCAGGCCACAGACATGATTTTAGCCTTTAAAAGGGTTCAAGAGCTGCCTGCCATCAATTCCTCAGCTACTCAACATGAGGCGCTAGCTACCCCCAACCCAGGAGCAGCCGCACTAGGAAAAGCCCTCTGTGGGGAGCAGCGTGGAGAGTTCCTCCCCTTCAGCACCTGCCTGTGGTTTATTCCAATGAAGAAAGGTCAGATGCAGCAATGGGACAAAAAAACATTTCAGGATGGGGGGGAGGGAGGGAGCACTCCCACTTGTGTGTGGGGGAGATGCCTAGGGACAGCCTGGCCCTGAGGCAGGCAGCAGGAGGTCAGATGCAGACAGCATGGTTTGGTCAGTTCCATTCAGTGATTCTCTGGGGGGGAGGGCGGGCAGGGAAGGTGGGGCTCCAATGTCAGCACTTTGGTGGGGGTGGGAGGGGGAGGTTTCTACTGTAGCCACTGCCTGGCTAACATTCTCGGGGGATTGGCCTCTGGAAGGGCTAGTCCTTCCACTCCTTCTTGATGGTCAGGTTCCACTCCCAGGACAGATGGTCAGTCTTATCATCATCTGTGAATTTGGATTTGATGTTGTAGCTGCCCCGGGCCAGCATACCCTTGGGGGCCTCCTCCATGGGGGTCAGGAACTCGTACTCCTCTGCTCGGGGCCCATAGCTCCCAACCATGTAGTCAGTCTTGTCAACTGGAAGGAAACGGATGGGGTGGGAAGAGAGAATGAGCCGCCACAGAGCTAGTGCTGAGGCTGAAGTGCATGAACAGATTCTGGCCCCTCCTGACTGCCACACACTCCCCACAGAAGGCACATGGCTGGGCTCAGAGCTAGAGAATGAGAATGGGGCCTCTGCTGCCTGCATCACCAGCCTCATTCAGCCACTCAGTGGTGGGGACTGACACCTTCCCACCCAGGGCAGCTGGCCAAGCAACAGGAGGTAAAGAAGCCCCTATTAGTTCAACACTAAGTTCTGCTCCACTCTAGGTCCAGAGGCTCAGATACAACTAGGGCCACTGACATCAGCCAGGTCCTTATATTGCAGCACAGCCCAAAGGAGGTTTCCCACCCCCAGAGCTGGCCCAAAGGTGCAGATGAGCAGATCTTCTAAAGAGACAGCCTCCTCCCTCCTTGTCAGAGCCAGCTAGGATGTGACATACCAGCCCCACTGGCTGGGAGACCCCAGCTCAAAGCAATGCCTGGAGGCACAATCGGAGCACTTACTTTTCACTCCTTTCCTGAACGTGTGCTGAATGTACTTCAGCCCCGACACAATCTCCTTGTTCACCTGCAGAGACAAACAAGGACTTCATAGCAGAGTGGCCAAGGCCCTCCTCACATCTGGGGCAGGGCAGGGCCTGTTACAGCGTTACCCAACGCATCCCTCGGGACTGGTGACCTCCCTTTTGGCATGTCTGGCTGCTGTATGCCCAGAATATACGGACAAACTCTTAGTGCAGCAACTCTCTAAAGTTCTCACCCGGAAGGAGATTTTTATCCGATACTCCACACCCTCCTTCAGCACGAATGACTGCTTCTTGTAGCTTTCCAGGTCACCTACAGAGAAGGGAGAGGTTTGCTCAGACTCCTTTCGGGCTGTGCTGTGGAATGCATTTGGGGTGGGCTCTGTATAGGAGACTGGCGCTATTGGAACATAAGCGCTAGACTGCAGGCAGGGGAAGTGTCCCTTCCTAAGGGTCTGGATCCTCTCTCACCCCAGCTCCTGCAAGTGACTCATTTGGATTCCACAGAACAGCACACAAAGCCCAACAGGGAGTGAGTCCCAGACACTCTCCTCCCAGCAAGGAAGAGAAATGTGACTTACCAACAGTGTCTCTATTTAGAGACCTCCCTACCTCACACCCACTCAGGCTGGAAGTTGCCACCATTTCTATAGTACTCCATGAGGAATGGCTCAGCTTCAGAATGACTCGCTCTCTTAACCCCTTTTAGGAATTAACACCCAGCTACTATTTCCAGATTCAGCAGGAAGAAATGTGAGCCTCAGATGGAGTACCCAGAGACCCTTCCACTCTGAAGACAAAGATCAGGTGTCTCAGTGGGACCCCCAGTCCTGCTATCAAGAAGCTACTGGTTACACTGTAATTCCAGCCTCATGCCACTACAGGACGCCGGTGCAACATTCCCCAGGGGTTAGAGCCCAGAGAAGCCTTTCGTTCAACACAGCTTATTTTGGGGGCAGAATCTTTAAGAGAGTTCAAGCACAGTAACTAGTTTATGAAGCAATTTGGAATACCTCATTTAGTGTAGGACTCAGTCCTGAACCCCCATTGCCTGAGCAGTTTGGTGAGAGGAATGAGAGGTTATGGTACAAAGTGTCCCTTCAGGAATCATCATATCTGTGGGTTTCCTAACATTAGATAAGCAATAAGTTGGCATTTGCCAAGTGGCTCTTGGGCTCCTCCAGCTGATAGCATCTAAGTAGTTTACACAACACTAAATGCTGCCCAACCAAGAGGAGGCAGAAAGATGTTGTGCTGGGGACCCTTAGCACTGCCATTCAGGCTGCAGTGCTGATCACCAGGCTGGAAGTGCCAATCTTACAGTAGGAGCCTGGCCCTCTGCAAGTTATGTTCGGAAATATACATTTCAGCAGATCACTTCCACCTCTGTGCTCCGGGTCAGAATGGGCAGGGGACCTTGCCTAGCCCTTCCCACCAAGGCTCCTGGAGTTGTCTGCATGGTGCTAGCCTAGACCTGGCCCACTTGGAAGGCAGACTGCAGTACCCAGCTCCTGCTTACCTTTCAGGTCCAGCTCCAGAGGACCAGGGGCAGTGGCACATACCAGGGTCAGTTTGGTCACCACCACATTCGGAGTATTGGGATCTAAGAAAGAACAGGCTGTTAGACAAGTCCGAAAATACCTGTGATATCCCCACCCAAAGGTCCAACCTCCCTCCCTCCTTCTCTCTCAACTCAGTTCCTGGAAAAGCAAAGGAGCAGGTGAGAACTAGAAAGAATGAGCCTGCCTGAAGCAGAGATCTAGGCTGCCCCTTGTTTTACACCCAGCAAGCAAAGATGTCTCAGTTCCTCCCATTCAGAAGGGAACATCCCAGGAGATGTCAACTCGAGCTTTAGTCAAAGGACAACTATTGATATAAGCTAGCCAGGCAAAGACTGGCCACACTAGAAGGTTACTCTGAACTGGTCATTTGCATTCATGGATTAAAGCTGGGTTTCAGAAGCATGCATGAAGAGAGATCTGGGAGGAGGGTGAAAGAATTCCTAGTATCTGCCTGAAGAAATCAGAGGTGGAGATAAGAGGCTTTGGCTGTTAGAGCTGTTTGCTGCAACTTTAACGTCCACACAGACAGAACCACATGCTCTGAGATGGCCCCAGGACTCACCAGTAGCTACAGCGACAGATCCTAGCAGAGCCTCCTTGTATTTGCGCAGGCTCTCATCATCCTTGTCCAGCTCCTGGATCTCTTGGATGCTTTTCTGGGCAGGTGGTTTGTAGTTGACAGAGTGCTCATCTTCCTCGTTTTCTGCTGCAATCTGGGCCAGCTGCTCTGTGGTCGGCTCCTGCTCTGCCATCTTTACACACGTGAGTTACACCTAGGAGGGGAGAGGGGAAAATGGGATCACTGGTTTCACGCAGCTGCTTCCTGCACAACAGGCCTTTCTGCTGAGAAATCCTGGAAGGCTCCTCAATAGACAGCTCTTACTCCTGCCTCAGCCAAAGCAGGGATCCCAGATTGTTGGCCATTAACTCCAGCTTTTGGAGGAGTGAGTTCAAGCAGCCTCCCTCTTAGGCATTTGGGAACTCTTGCTTGTTGTCCCAGGGGAATGCCCAGAAGGCCTATCCTTCTGCAGCACATGCCCTCTTATGAGCTCCTGAGTCAGAGTTTGGCAAGCATGGGCAGCAGTGCAGGATCTTTGTTTAGTCCATGGAATCACAACCACACCAGGGGACAGAGAGACTTCAGTCTCTGCATTTTGTTTGTTAAGTTGCCAGGACAACAGATAGCTTCTCTAAAAGCAAGGTTAGATCAACTCTCTGCCCCACAAGAACAGCTGAGTGGAGAAATCACCCAAAGAGCAGATCTGGGCCTTTGTTACATTCTGCTTCACTACAGAACTCCAGGCTATTTAAGAAGAGACATCTGCTCCATTGTTGGCTCAAATCCCAAAGGCCTGTAGCTCATAATGCAACTAGATCAGTCTGTTCTAAAAGGGGCATAGGCTGTCCCCAAAGAGTGGAACAAGGCACCTGACTTGGCTGATCTCTCACTCAGTCCTTTCCAAAGGTCTGAGCCAAACAAGGCCAGTGAAAAGCAGCAACTATTAGATTAAATAGCCTTTATACTAAGCTGCCTTGACACTTGCACCATTGAGCCACTTTCTGAACAGGAACTAGGAAGCTGTGTGGGGAGCAGCCCTCATTAAGGGTGAAGCTACATTCTCATTATAAATTTAGTTTTAAGTCACTGGCATTCTCAACTCCCTCCCCACAAACAATCCCTCTCACGTTTCACAGGCCACATCATCCAGAGAAATGTTTCCTCAGAAAAGTATCAGAAGAGTTTTAAAATGAACGGTGAAGTCTTTGAAAACCCAGGCCTGTTGGAAAGTTTCCCTGGAGTGGGCTCACTCCAGAAGCATGACCCTTTACAAACAACAGCCATCTCCCCACTTTTAAAAGATTAGACTGACCTAGCTACAACATTTAGGGCTGTGAAAAATTTTGTTTCCTGTGCCATGTAGTCAAGAGCGACCTAACCCTCAGTGTAGACTCAGCTAGGTCAACCTACCTACAGCCTCTTGGAGAGGTTGGTTAACCACATCAATAGAAAACCCCTTCTGTCAATGTAGGAAGAATCTATGCTATAGTGGCATAACTGCAATGCCATAACTGTGCTGTAGTAGTGTAAACATCCCCTAAATCCTTCATCACTCTATCATCCTACATAACTACCCACCCACTTTGCCTCCTAAAATTTTACATTAATATATGCCAAGGTCAAAACAGATTATGAAGCAATTATAAAACCTGTTCACCATTCAAGGGAGCCATTTCCAATATACCACAACACTAACATACTACAAAAATACTCCATGTTCAATACATGGAAATACAAACTTATATAGTAAGTATATGTAGATCTTACAAGTCTACAACACTCTGCAAAGCGATCCACTGGTTGGAGGTAGACAAATTCAGATGAGAAATAAGGCATAATTTAGCAGTGAAGGAATTGGCCACTGGGAAAACTCAGATATGAGGAGGATTCTTACTAATTTGAAGTCTTAAAATCAGTATTGATTTTATTTTTTGAAAGACATGCTACAGCTCAAACAAGTTATGAGCTTGATGCAGAAGTTCCTAGGTGAGATTCTCTGGCCTGTGCTATGCAGGAGGTCAGAGTAGATCTAATGATCCCATCTGATCTTAATTTATGAACCTTCTAATCAACACATTTCATAACCAAACATCAATGAGTCCATTCCTATTCCACCAGCGGATCACCTTAAGAAAGGAAAAAGCTCCCAGAACTCAGATATGAAACACCTAGGGATTATATCAGTCAGTCTCTACTACCCATTTCATACATGAGTGACAATAGCATGTGTCATTCTAGAAAGAGACATCAAGGCCAGGGATGGAATGAGTCAGGTGGGGCAGTAGGGAACTGGCTGAACCCCTTTGTTTCCAGACTGATTTGGGAGGTGGTTTTGGTAAAGGACGTGTGCGCGCAAGAGGGGGTGTTAGATGGACTCCAGAGAAAATTTCAGCCATGACTTTTTATGCAAGTCTTGTTTGGGAATACAAACAGCAGGACAAGTTCTGCTCCATTGTATTGTTCTTCCCCACCTCCTGAATGTCTCTGCCACCTGAGAGAAACAGTCCTAGCAGGTCACCAAAATAGACAAGAGAATGTTCTAGCTTTGTTCTTGAGGCCAAGAGCTGCTGCCCACATGGCCTGCAAATCAACCAAGGAGCCTTGAAATCCAGGCTTGACACAAACCCATCACCACCACCTCAGAACAGGGCTGAGTATTTCTGACACACTGGCCAAAGCTCCCAGGAACTAGCTTTTTGGGGTGGCAGATTCAGCTTGCTCTAAGGCAGCACACTATGGTGCTCACTTCCAGACTGGAGGTAGAGATTTGCTGCCTGCTCTGGCAAGCCCCAGGAAGGCATCAATCAAGTATGGGGCAGCTTCCTCTAATGAGGATGGAGTTGCTTAGTTAGCGTCTTGACAGGGTGACTGATGCATTTTGTAGTAAGAAAGCCCAACACAAAAGCCTCAATCACATCACAAGGCACGGAGAGAACAGACTAGTAACATGCAAAGCATTCAGAATTATTCTTACACAGGTTTTCTAACCCAGGGATGGAAAGCAGGTGGCTCTTGGGGATTAACAAACACACTTTCCATAGCCAGTCTGCACTTGATATTCTACAAACTGCAGCAATGAGCCAGCCTTTGAGCAGATGCTTCTTCTGCTATAGAACTGCTAGAGGGCCTCTCCAGACATCTCCACACGGAATGCATAGACTAAGGCCAAGAAGGGAGCAGTAGACCATCTAGTCTGATCTCCTGTTGGTCACGTTTCATCAGTTACCCCTGTACTGAGCCCAACATATTTGGCTAACACCTTTTAGAAAGACATCCAAGTCTGGATTTGAAGGGGGGGGAAATCCACCATTTCTTTTGGTTTACCATCAATAAACAGCATCATTGTTAACAAATGGTCTTGTGGCTCTTTTCTGCACCCTCTCCAGTTTTTCCAATGTTCTTTTAAAAAAAAATCCTGACACCAGAAGAGTACAGTCTCACCCACACCATACACAGAGGTAAAAACCATCTCCTTACTCCAATTCACTTCCTTCCTGGTTTATATAGCCAAATGTCACATTAGCCTTTTGCCACAGCATCACACTGGGATCCTGTCCTCTGACCCCTAAATCCTTCAGTCAGTGCTTTCCAAGATACATTACCCCAATTTTATAGGTCTGACCTACATATTTTGTTCCTAAATGTCTGACCTTATACTTGGTGTATTGATGCATTTTTCTTTGAATGGGCCCATCTTACCAAGTGATCCAGATCACTCTGTATGACTGCCCTGTCCCCATTTACCACTCTGCGAATCTGTCATCCCCAAGATTTATCAGCAATTTTATACTTACTCCCAGATCACTGATAAAAGTATTGACACTCAGACCTAGAACTGATCCCTGCTGAACTCTGCTAGAAACATCCTCATTCAATGATTCCCCATTGAAAACTATTTCACAATCTCAGTTAGCACAATTTAACGTGTGCTTCACTGATGCTCTCAAGTGCTAACACTTCACAAAAGTCTATTACACCTACACTTACCTTTACCATGCATTAGCTTCATCAAAAATTAAATCAGGTTTGACAAGACCTGTTCACAAGAGACTAGGGAGAGGCAGAGAGTCTCCAAATAGCTGTTACAAATATATACTGTGGAACAGAACAGCAGGGGGAGAGTCTCCTGTTTCTCCTGGGTGGATGATTCAGCCATTTACTCCCAAATGCCAAATATTCCCCTCACACCAGAGGAAATTTCCACTTTGAGTTGCCCTAGTTAATCACTAATTAAATCTCAAGTCAAAGCAAAGGGAGCATAGAGGCGGCCAGTTGTTAAACAAGCCCAGTTAGAGCGCCTCTCCAAGGTTACCACCTCCTCTCTGGCCAGTGCTGGACCCAGAAAAGTTGCCAGAATTTCAACACAAAACACAGCAGCCCAGCACAGAACTAGAGTGCAGCTCCTCCCTGTCCTGCACTCAGCTCTGGAAGTTGGCTTGGCTCTGCATGGGTGTGTCCACATGCTTTGAACAGAACTGAAGAGCTGCTGCCACCACCAGCAGCTGCAATCCTACATTGGTCAGAGCAGTCAGGCAGTTCAACAGGTTTCTGTCTGTACCCCAAGCATGGGATTGTCCCCCCTTTGCTTACCCCCCAACAAAGCAGCTGGGGTCTGTTTTCCCCTCCCCCAGCAGCACTCACCCTCCATCATCCCCATCTTCCCAAGACAACATCCAGGCCCTCTACTGCCCAAAGCAGACATTTTGAATGAGCATCCTGTCCCAATGGGGATGGAATAGCTGTTCTGCTACTCACCACCTGCTGTCGCTCTCATCATAGCGCTAGACCTATTGGCATGGATTGAAGGGAACACCACAGAGCCTGCATGAAACTGAATAATTTAAGAACCATTGCAGTCACCCATTAGCCATATAGGAACCAGCCCTTTCCCTGCTATTCCCACTGACAGACTAGAGGATTTCTAAGGCCATGAAAAGCTGCTGGAGAGAACAGTTGGGAAAAGCAAACCCCAGTGCACTAGTCACCTGGGAAGTCAGGGCTGGTACCCTCAGCAGCTCAGGACAGGGCTCATCTCCCCTCAGAAGAAATGACAAAAGTAGTGCAGCTGCACTTCCCTCAGCACACTTCCAGGAGCAGAGCAAAGGACAGTAACATCGGAAATCAGAAGCCGCACAATGCAGCAGAGCTTTTGGGAGGGGACACCTGTGCGACCCTTGTGCAGGAGAAGGGGTGCAGAGGCACATTGCAAAATACTTCGTGGGGGGGGGAAGGGGGAGAGGCTCCTCCCTACACTGAAAAGCACATTCCTAAAGCCTCAGTTCGTCAGCTGCTTCTTCAGGAAAGAAACCAAGCCAGAAAGGAAGGAGGCTTCCAGGCACACAATATGTCAAGGTCCTTGACCTCTTCCTTTGGACCGCTGACAGGAGCCATTTACTACAATTCAGGGCCAGTAGGATAGAGAGGGCATGAGGGTAACAAGAAAGGCACTTTGTTCATTTCCAGATGCTCCCTGTGGAGAGAGATTGCTAAGCAAAGTCAAGGAATCAGCTGTAACTGAACACCCTGTGTTCATGTATCCCATATCATCTTCAGTGTGCCATGAACTACATCAGGAGCACAGGACTAAAGTCTTAAAACAGACACAGGCCCTCCTGCAGAATTCCTTCATCTGAGGACCTGAGCACCACTTAGCCAACAAAACTACCAGAACACGTGCTGACCCTTATGTCCAGACATGGTAATTGATAATGTAATCCCGGGTGGCCTGATTAAATCAAGTTTCCCACTGATACTTCTTCACATATTTTTTAAACAATGATGCAAATCTGATCACTAAAACATGTTAATTTACAACTCAATACAGCATTTTACATCATCTAGGAGGGTATAGACTTTGTGTAATTTTTTAGATAACATGATTTTTATTAATTTAGGAAATAGTACATAAATCCCATTACATGTGTCAAGCTGCAGAATGGTAAGAACTAAATCACAAAAACAATAGCACTTATATTTTATTAAAGTGAATCTTAAATGTTACATAAATGTTTCACATTTGCAATTGCAGTGACCTCCTGAGTTGCTGGCTGACGGCTGTCCTTAAATTTTTTTCAAATTTTATTAACAGACAAGTTGTCACAACACTAAACATACACTGTCCTTAAAACTTCTACAACTAGCTCTCATCTTCCCAGCTCCCACTTTCATTTTTATTCAGACACAAACAGAAATATGAGTTTTCCTGATTTTTCAACTCCCAGTCGATTTCTTAGCTTTGAGTAAACAATATCAGCCAATGAAGATATTCTGTGCCTGCAGAGGAAACTACTGCTGTGAAAAGTTGGCTTAGCAACTGCAAGAACTCTATTTCAAGGTGCCTGGCTAATGATTTCCACCAATTCAGGGGACTGACTTTGTTCAAATCATCATCAGACTAGACATGTTTTCCTTTTTTACCCAGGGAAGGAATTTCTTCAAAATATTCCCAGATAGGGTCTCTCTTATGTCCAGAAGCCATGACTGGTTTTCTGCAGCAAAAGTGTGGGGGAATATAGAAAGCTGTGTGTGTACTGAATAACGTCTTCCCTTTTTCTTTCCAGTCCACTCCACTGTTCCTTTCTACTCTGCCTCCGTCTTTTGTCTCTGTCTTTAAGACAGTGCCTTAACTAACTCCTTTGCCTTGCTTGGCCCAGCTCCACCACCACATAAGCATAGAACAACAACAATCCTATCCAGCCTGTGTCTTTCTTTGCACATGTGACTTTAGTCTGCCGAGAAACAGAAACCGAAACAGAAACCCCAGAACTTTCAAGCAGCAAAGGCTGGTAGGCTAGACAGAGTATTCATTTTTATGAGACTAAGTGTAGGTTTAGCATGTTTGTGATGAGATTTAATTATAACTTATTTTTAAATGAGAAATTAAGTATTTTATGGATTTTTTAAAAAAAATCTGATTTAAATAAAAATCAGATTTTTTATTTTTAAAATAATTGATTTTTATCCACCCTGAAATCCCTTGGCATTATTGCCAGGAAACTCCCTTCTTAGGTATTTCCAGATCCTAGCCACATAGGAGATGCTCACTGTTAGAACCTTCAGTCCTACAGCTGCTGTAACGCACCTGAACTGTGACCGTTATCTCTCACTGCCTGTCATTCTCTTCCTGGCCTTAGAATCATTTCCATCTTCCTGGTCAGTGTCACTGTCCTGAACAACAGATTCTCTCCCACCAGCCTAGCATCTTATCTCTGATTGCCTTTTGGACTCAAGTTGCAGTTCTCTCCTGCAAATTCAAACCAGACATTTAACTACTGACTAACAGGAGGATCACCCTGCAAGAGTCTGTAGTACTGAAGAACTTCAAGCCAGTGTTGGTAGGACCTTCCAGGCTTTCTTCCCAGACCTTATCTGTAAGAGCTAGAGAGCCTCCAGGTTCCTGAGGGATTCTGACTATCTAAAACAGGGTAGCATACGTCTGTTGCTGGCTAGTGCCACTCTTGAGTGGGAAGGGAACTCCCTGGCTCTCCTGCTTCTGGAAGAGTTAGGTCCTAGACTGTCTTGCTGCAAACAATTACACTGTTGCAGCTGCAGAAGGCTCCAGATGTACCTTCAGGTCCAGAACCTTGGCGATCACACAAGCTGTACTAGTGAGACTGGAGCAGACTGAATCACTCTTCCAGAAGAGGGGATTCTTACTGTCAGCAGCTTTCTTTATGGCTTGCTAGCCAAGAGCGCTGCGGTTCCAAAACTTACAAACTGTTAGTTCCTCTGGGTTGTCTAAGCAGGAAGGGCATGAGCACTAGAAAGAGACCAAGTCTCCTAAGAAACTGCAACCTGGACAGTTACAGCCTGATTAATGATGGGACAACCCAGGAGCTAGCAGTATTGCAGAGGAGGACATCACCCTCTGCTATCTAAGAAATTTGCTAGAGAGGACAGGCCCCATTTCTGCCTTGTATATGAACAATCCCCAGAGCACAGACCTGCACCGAGCAACTAACACTGTACACTCTAAATTAGAAACTCTGTGGCTCCATCCCTGGTCAAGGCCCTTCGACACTATTGGAATACAAATAAGTAAGAACTCAGCCAGACTTCGACAGAAGGTCCCTTCAAGTGAGCTACAATTCCAATTTGCCATGGGCTAAATGTATTATGCTCAGTGAAGGACACTGGGGGCAAGAGGTGAGTTTGGACTCATCATCATGCTATTGCCCTGGCAGCAGCAGCGTGTATGGGTGTGTCACCTGGCAAAGAGGGTAAATGATGACTCACTAGGGCTTCCCGCTAATCACACTAGTGGCAGGCTGACACAGCATTTAATACAAATGGCTCCAATCCCATACCCACAAGAATTCAGAAGAAAGGGAAAGTTAGAGCCTATCATCCCACAGGGAAAGCCCCCTTCTGGCCTGGTACAAAGTTACTACAGAATTCCAAATGTCAGGATTTCCACCTTATCTAGGAGCACTGAGTCCACCCACTGCTCAGTCACTAGAAATAATGAAAGGACTCCACAAGTGCCTTGCATCCCCATAGGCACTCTCCAGTTTGGATCCAAATATTCAAGAAGCCTCTGACTGCTAGAAGCAGAGAATGGATGACATGGTTTGATAAATTGCCCTGTTCTGTTTACTCCCTCTGAAGCAACTGGCACTGGCTACTGTCAGAAGCTAGGATACTAGACTAGCTGGACCATTGGTCTGACCCATTATGGCCATTCTTATAATCTTTTTGCAGATGACCCAGTTTGGGGCTGCAGTAAGTATACACAATCTCACTCCGCAAGTGGGGAGCAACGGTCAGTCATGTCAGGACTTGCTAGCACTTAATGGCAGATGTCTCCATCAATTGTGCTCCCATTAAGAACTCCTGTTGTCCTGTACTCACTACTGATAACAGTCTGGATTCTGTGCATGCTGCAGTCTGGCTAGTGGCACCAGCAGTTAATGCATAAGCTTCTCCTTATGAGACACAGCTGCACATACTGACAATAATAAAAGCAAAAAGTTTGGAGAATCTGCTTATTCCCCTATTGGAAACATTACGATGCCACCCCATGCTGTGGTACAACTGACGATGATGGAGTCCCACATCATGCCAACATACGAGGATTCTCTATAGGTGAATGTATATATGCAACGTCAGACCAATGCAAAAGCCACAAACATGATTACATGTGGAACAGACAAGCTTGTCCATGACTATTGCAACCTGTTGTATATGTGCACTGCTCACATTTTTCACAAAGTGTTAACAAACCTTGTTTCAAAATGGTTAATGGCAACATGACAAATCTGCTGCCACCTTGTTCTGCCATGGGCTGTTGCTTCCCAACTGGTGGGGTCAACCTGACATTCTTTCAAGTTTGACTTCAGTGTGCCTTTACTTCGTTTGTACTGGCCACCATGAGAACAAGTGCCTTGCATTATCTAACCATAAAACAGTCTTGGGTACTCCTGGGTTGGCCATACAAATGAGATGCTCATTAAAGCTCAGCTGTGTTGGTCTGGGCATGCCAGACATTCAAAAAACCATTAAGGATTTTGATATTGGGACTCTTGTCACACTATTTGATCTTGCAAACAGACCAAGTATGGCACACATGAAACTGATCAGGTTTCCTAATATGGCAACAATATACTGTTGATGTCTCACAACCATTTAAAATTATTGTAAGCAGACAGACATTTAACTTAGTGCTTATTTTGACACTTGTTCCATAGGTGGTATAACTATTACAGGGCTAGAATAACTGGGGTGCTAAATATCAGAACTTAGGTGCACTGCAAGAACTGAAGAATGTAGGACAGAAACAGCAGCGCATTCTTGACCGACAGAATTTAGGTGCTTTAAGTTGCTGGGCTATGTGGGAGAAACAAGGCTAGCACAGTGGGGGTATGCTGCAGCTGAAGCTTGAGAAACAATTAAAGAACTGTGTAGGAAATACTTGCACAACACTTCCTATAGTAGGCTGAGCTGTAGCCAGCACTACCACAATTTCATACACTTTGGGGGGGAGGAAGGAAACAGCTTTCCTTTTTTAAAACCAAGCTGTTAGGAAAAAGGCTGGAAAGCCAGGAAAGATCACCAGTCATCCTCCCTTCTGATGCGGCTTTCACATGTTGGAGGCAGGTACATCAGGTACCTTAGAACAGTCAAACTACATACTCTTCATGCACAAGATCCCCATCAGCTTTGAAATGCACTGTCTCTGGCATTACAGAAGAAAATTCAAACAAGGCAGAAAGGCAGCACAGGGAAACCACTTCCAGGTTCCTCATCACCCAAGCAATCCAAAAGCAAGCACTGAAAATGCACCCTTTGAGAGCTCTCAGCTGGTTGGGAAGCATAAGGGTGTGAACATTCACTGTAGTCATTAAATGGCCTATCAACGAAGTACGCACATTACCATTCAAATTCAACTCTGAAGAGCAGCAGAATGCCAAAGTGAGCCATCATAAAGCTGTTTGCAGATGCACAAATGCATTAAGTCTCGTACCCCATCAACCCAGAGACCACCTCCCACAGAATCTAGCAACAAGTTTTAATTTGCTCATCTCACATCATTGCACCAGTTTTTAAAAGACTCCCCCCATTTCACAGCACAGTCTTTAGAGTCCTGATGGGGGAATTCCTACTCATATTGTACTGCCTCTCCCCACTCCAGGTTCTAAAAATGAGATACAAAGGGAACATGATGAATTCAATTTCCTTTATGGTATATTTAAAAAAAGCCTGAAAAAAGTTCAGCAGTTTTTACAGCAAGAATTCAGTTTGATATGCTTTCTCTGAACAACATAAGGACTACATGTGCCCTCAAGACAAAACCTAATTGGGAATGGAAATGCTTTTATCTTTGCTCTTAAAGTGTTTAAGTCACACCTAAGAAACAGCTGAAAGAAGAGATTACTCAGCAACCCAATTCCTCCAGCAAAGCCTTTGCATGCACCCACTTCATGTCTGTGGGGCTGCCAAAGAGACCTGCAGCAAAACAGCCAAAAAAGCTTTATATCCCTGATGTTTCAAGACAGCCCAAAAGCTTCAACTTGAGACGCTCAGATGCAGTGGCGCGAAGGGCCAGACACAACCCTCACGCCTTCATCAAGCAGCGGAGAATGGCAAAAGTCAAGGCGCCCCCTCCCTTGCAATCCCAGCCCTGAAATCAGCTACAGCCGCCCCCAGACACAAGGAAGTGCCTGCTCCTTCCCAGCACCCGCCCTCGGGGGCCATTTCGGGGCTGCTTCACCGCCCCGCCCCGCCCCGCCCTAAGTCACCTTCCTCCGAAGGAGCCGCTCAAGGGAGCGGTTCCAGGGCAGCCCGGCCCGCCGCCCTGCGGGCCTCACGCCCGGCCCGGCCGGCCCCCCACGCGCAGGCCAAGGCGGCCCCGCAGGCCGAGCCGGGCCGGCCGAGCACGTGCTCCCACAGGAACGTGCCGAGGGCGCGGGTGCAGCACCGGCGCGGCCGAGGGGCCGAGCGTGGGGAGGGGCCGAGCGCCCGGCCAGGGGGTCCTGCCGAGAGCGGGCTCCCGGCCCGTGCCCGGAGCAGGGCCCTCCGCGGCCAGCCCCGCCCCCGGCCCGGAGACCGAGAAGGGCCACGACGCGCCCCAGCCCCGCCCTACCCGGCCCGGCCCGTTCGTCTCCTCGCACTGCTGTGACAACGCCACCCGGATCCGCCCAGCCGCCTCCGCCCGCGCGCCCCCCGTACTTCCGGGAGACTGCCGTCACTTCCCGTTTTCAGAGGCTCGAGCACAATGCCTCACTTCCGGCCAGGCGTCGTGAGGGGCGCGCGCGCGAGGGCGGATGCGTCCGCTGAGGTTCCGTTACGCTCCTCCCGCGAGTCCTGGCTGGGCGGGGGGGCGTAGTCCTGTAATGGGAACCCCGCCCCTTAGTGACGTTGCGCCCCCGGCGCGGCGGGGGTGGCGAGCCCTGGTGGCGGGAGCGGGGTGCGGCAGGTGGGCTGGGGACGGGCGGTGCCCGGCGCTGGCTGTGCCCGGGGCGCGTGGCGCACGTGGCAGCCCCCTCCCTGCCCCGCGCCGTGCACAGGCTCCGTCCGTTCGCCGCCTGCCCGGGCCGGAGCTAGGGGCGGGGCCTGTAAGCGCTGCGCCGCGCGCCGCGCCTCGGGCGGGTGCTGGCCGGCGGGCAGGAAATGAGGTCGTCCGGCGCCATGCGGCGTTTCCGCGCCTGGGATCGCGTCAGCGAGGGCCCGGCTGGGGCAGGGCACCTGCCCGCCCGTGCCCGGGAGAGCGGAAGGGAGGGGCACGCGATCCACCCTGGGGCCCAGGGCAGGGGAAGGGTCTTTCCAGCCTCCCGGCCCCCGCGAGGCGCTAACCCCAGAAGCCCCTTTCCCGAGTGGCGAGTAGAGCTCAGCATTCCTCCTTCCCCTTCGAGAATAAGGAAGTGCTAGAACGCGCGTGTCCCAGGGGGTGTCCTGGCCATGCCAGCGCTATATGCCTACGGGGGTGCACTAAGCCTACCCCTTCTCCACTCCCCTTATTTGTCCCGTGCAGTGAGCCTGGCCAGCTCCCACTTCCCCAGCCCACTCTCAGGCCGTCAAATGCAAGCTTACTGGAGCTCTTACACCCACGTTTTAGCACAACCTCCACTGTCCTTACACAACCCTAATAGCTGTCTTATCTGTGTTTTGAACCTGGGCTTGCTTACCTGGCTGGGAATATATATTAGAGCTCTGTTACCCTTCCACATGAGGAAGTTCTAGAATCACTGTTGCTCATGCCAGGTCTCCATGATGATATCCTACCCTTCTGTGCTAGTTTTCCTGCAGCAGAAATGCTGGTGTGCATATGGGGAATCTAGTGAGTATAGCAAGAATCAGCTGTCTCCACTGTCATCATCTTATATGCATGACCTCTCAAAGACCCACTGCTGCTCTCCAAAGGTCAGCAACCCTTGATAAAATGCCCTCCATTGTGTCCCAGAGCCTCTACTTAGATTCTGTTCCACTAACAGCACAGCCACACACAGGAACAGCTCATTCATCTGTGTTGCATACATCCCTTAGCACCATTTGGAACAGACAACTGAAGAGCATGCAGAGCTGGAATTGCCTCCATTAAATATGCTGTAGGCTAAGAATACTTCTACACAGAGGCCAAGAAGACAGACAAGT
The DNA here is from genome assembly GCA_007922155.1 of Mesoclemmys tuberculata. Lineage (NCBI taxonomy): Eukaryota > Metazoa > Chordata > Testudines > Chelidae > Mesoclemmys > Mesoclemmys tuberculata. The sequence continues at coordinate 23,241,326 of ML675637.1, forward strand.
TCTCCCAGGGTACATTACAAAACAGTTCCTAGAGTGGGTCAGCTGAGACACTAAATACCTGGGAATACTTCTACAGAAATCCTACTGCCAAATCCAGGTAACCGATGCACCGGTGTGGATGCAGCTGCACAGGTATGAGTCATGCAATTCTGCAGTGTGGATGTTCACAGGCAAACTTGGCCACCCTGTACACTCTCAGACAGTGCTCAGTCACACTCTGTCATTTTACAAGCATGTCATTTGGGGCGGGAGTCTCTACCTCAGGATCTCATACATAGGGTGCACGCAACTTTTCCATACTGAAAACTGTCTCCATAACTCTCATTGCTTATTTCAGCTGCGGAGTATGACTTCCCACATGATTTTCTCTGCTAAGGGTGCAGATAGTCTCATCTCTAGCCTTTCAAGTCTAGAGGAGTCCAGTTTGTCATTTAATGTTCACATGCTGGGACTGGAGGGATGAACACTGAGTTCTAAATGAAGCACTCCTGGTTCCATTGGCATAAGGACCATGTGGATGATTTGCTTTCTAGGGTTCAGCGTTCTTTTCCACTATGCACACTACCGGGAAGGTAGAAGTGGTGTCCTGTATGTTACCAGCCAGGTTTGATTTTAGACACATACAAGCTAAGGTTTCCCCTAGGTTTCCTTCATTGCATCTCCCAATTAGATTAGTAATGAGCACAAACTAAAGAGTGTGACCTCTAGATTCTTTTTGCTAGAAGCTTTTTAAACAAACACCAGAGCCATTTATAGAAATAATTCAATAGGGAATTGATAGTTGAAAGACTATATCTTTACTTGGCATTTTGGAGTCACTGAATTTGCACAGCAACTGTTTACAGTAAAAATACTGAAGAGGTGGGACCAGCACTGAACTCTGGAATCAAGTGTTAAATACAAAACAACTTCAACAAGAAATTCACCTCCTCCCAGTGACCAGCAAGGGGGTTTGTGACCCCCACTCACTCATTACACTAGAGTGAATCTTCATTTCATTTCACACAGATGTGTAAATGCAGCAGTACTGGATTGTGCAGCTACCCACCGGATCTACTCAGCACAGGGAAGTTGGCACGTACCATTTACAGACCACCACTGACACTGTGGGGAAGATCTGAGACAGAACAGCAACCCCTGCCTTCCCCAGGGGAGTGTGACTTGACACCAACATTCAGATATGGACCTGCATACCAACTCCGCTGATCCCCACCCACCACATTCACATTCCTGCAGCCCCAGGCCAGGCTTCTTCCCTGGACTCCAGCTGTGACACGAAGCAGACGTTTACAGCTCTAGACACATTTCTATTTTATTACAGCAAAGGTGAAAAAACCACCTCTGCCCAACAGGCAACCAGTAAAATTTATCCCAAAAATAACTCGGTACAAAACAGATCTGTTTCAGAATTAAAAAAAAACCTTTACATGAGTTTAAAACCTATTCAAAAACATAAAAGTAAAACAAATTCCGTCCTCGATATTAGTGGCCACAGTCATAGACCCCTCCCTCCGGAGAGCATGGAATGAGATGTCTGGAGTCCTTTCCATGCAGGGGATGTGCTCACTGCTTTTAACTGGTGTCCATCTAGAAGAAAAGAGAAGTTCTGTTATTCACAGTGCTGCAAGACAGAACAAAAAGAAAAAAAAACTTTCCATAGTTTCAAGCAAACTTAGATCATGCAGGTCTACCCAATGGCATTAAGCTTTATCCACACTAGAAAAATAAATCATTTTAACTAGATTAATTTAATACTCTCTTGTTAAGCCAGTGGAACATAGCAAGCTACTAGATAAGAAAGGGTCAAACCGGTTTAAATTCATTAAAGATTTGTACCAGTTTAACCTGGTACATTTTAAAATCAATATAGACAAGATCTTAGTTTCCCTGCATATACGTAGTTGTTCTCTACTGTATATTTTCTAGTGCTTTGTCCAGTCTAATTTTAAAATACCCCATTTAAAGGCCACCTCTTCCATGCTACATTTTAGCATCTCTCACTGTCAATGGTTTTTCTGTTATTCTACCTAAGGCTTTCTCCTCCTCCCCAATCACCTCTAACTTCATCCCATTCCTTCTAGTTAAAATGGTGAGATGTGTGGTATGCTCTCAATGTAGGATCTTCTGTAATTATGAAAAATAATCATCATGGTAAGTCCTGTGCTGTATGTTTTGATACTAAATTCATGTTTAAGTTATCAGTTTTCAATGTTCTGCAGAGTTTTGTAGTGATCCCACATAGCACTGTAGAAATTACCGAGGAGAATCTTGTTTTGCCAGTGGGGTAAGGTGCAGGTGGAACTTTTAAAACCCCAAGGATGCCTGGGAAGAACTGTTGAGAGCGGCGTATTATAGGAAGATGTTTTTGCTGCAATGGTCAGCACTAAGAATTGACATTTAAATAGTGGTTAGGTTTCAGAGATAGTTTAAGGAAATGTTTAGGACAGCTCATGCGTTTCAATGTAATTGTAATTCAGCCTGTCTGCAGACTCAAGCAGACATCACTGGATCAATGAACATTCAGGTAACAATTTAGTATATTCTCTTCAACCATGAAATGAAACAATTTTTTCTGTAAAGTAATTCAGATTCTAGAGCACAATGCTGAAAAAAATTCATTCCATTCAGGATATTCTAAGGGACACACTGGACCCAGCTATCAACTGCCTCATGTTGGCCAAGTCTGTTTTGTACTGACAAAACACTGCTAGTGACTTGCACCTTACATTAGCAAAATTGCACTTTTAGCTGATTCCTGCCCTAAACAAATTAGGCTATGTTGGCAAAAGCACAGTCTTGCTGGTATAACTCTGTCTACAGCAGGGGTTTCTGCCAGCATAGCTGTGTCAGTCGGTGGTCACGTCATCACACCTGATTGACATAACTTTGGCAAATATTTGAAACGTAAACCTGGCCTTTGACATGAAAATTTTGCATAGGCAAGCCCAAAATTGTATTGGTCATGATGCCAAAATTTCTGCCCACTCACCCTTCAGTCTCTTGCAGCCACAGTTCTAATCGCTAGGTCCCTTTGTATCATTTTTCCTCAGTGTCGCCCTATTTCAGTATCACAGGGAGAGCTTCAGCATTCTGTTCATCTTTGTTTTCAACACTGGTCCCACCTGGATCAATCACCAGAAATGCCCCTCACACATAGGCTCTTAAAGAGCAGGGTGGGTTTGTTTAGGGGTTTAGCCAGTTTCCAAGCCAAGGTTTCCAGCTGGGATTGTATGAGGTTTTTCAATTCTTTATTGAAATCCCATGAGACCATGCCTTCTGCATTACCCTCTAAAGCTATTTTTGTAGATCTGTTAGAGAAAGCAATCAGGTTTGCCTATCAAGATTTGCCCTTTATAAACCCACAATGCTGCTCAGTGCTGCTTCACACACATACACCATCTGCTCTTTAGCAAGCTATTATAGACTTTTAATTTTTTTGTGATAGACAAATTTATTAATTACATCCCCTGGTTTATACATGGGACCTACTTCCTCCCTTTACAACAGCCTCACCATGCCCCCACTTTCCTTAGCAGTCTCAACAGACTGGCTGGTTTACCACCCTGTTTCTTGTATTGATCTTTATTACTGGTTTGCAGGGCAATAGGCACTAGAGGTACCACCTATAAATATAGCCTCTCCATCTCCCCTCATCACCAAAGCAGCACCAATTCAGGCTCTTTAGTTTTCCCAGCCCTTTCTGAATACATCTTTTCAAATAAGTTAGGTGTGCAGTTCTGTGTTCATTCATGTGTCCCCAGCATGTGCAACATGCAGTGTGCAATTACATGTGAGAGTCTGGTCTGAATGGACACCTAGCAGGTTTGAAAAGCTGGTCCTGGATGTTGCAGAATGTCCCCACCCCAGTAGTGGCTGTTTCTCAATCATGAACAAGAGCAGTTGGTACAGTGTTTGAGGAAATGACATTAACTATAGGACCCAGGTACTGCTTAGACTCAAGGGGGCTTTTTTGGTACCCCTCTTCTGTGCAGCCACTGACAACTAACCCCTCCATTTCCAGAGAGGGACTAACTGAGCGCACCCAAGTGCAACATTTAAGGGCATCCACACTTACCCTGGCATTATAAGCATCCAACTGTGCATCTAGTTCTTCTGCAGAGAGCTGCTGTTTGGAACTTCTTCCAGATCCTCTGCCTCTCCCTCGGTTCCCACCACGGCTACCTCGCCTGTTGCCACCTCCACCACCAAATCCTCCTGAGCCACCACGGTTTCTAGTCATGCCTCCTCTGTTTACACTGTGAAGCAGAGAAACAGCTGTATTATAAGCACAGTACAGTCTAGTCAACCCCTACAGCCACTGTACAGAAGACTGGAAACCTATAGCCATATTTCTACACAAAGAAACTCAGTGCTCTTGCTAATCAGATGCAATAGGCCAACTGCAGAGGCCCATATCAAACAAAAGTGTCTCACCTCTGTGCTGGTCTCCTCTGTGTGTCTATCTGTGATGTGACCAGCTGAATGTTCATAGGGCGCCCTAGAAGAGAGAAAGTAAAAATTAAGCTTTACACACATGCCACTGATATCTAGTGTCCTCCTCCCAGCAAATGAAATGCCCCATGAAGACAGCCAAACGGACTCACCATCCAGGGGGACTCCATTGTACTGCTTCATAGCTTTCAGAGCATCTGCCTTTCTTTCGAAGTGCACATCTGCTGTCCCTAAACTGCGTCCAGACCGATCATAATGCACTGCTGCCTTCTTCAAGGTCCCAAACTCTGCAAAGAGCTCCTGCACAACAGAGAGAAGGGAGCTCTTATCACTAACCAAGCTGCTGCCAAAACATTTATCTCATAGCATCACCAGGCAGGAAAGGATGAGGGCTGGCAGCAGCTCTAGTACAAACACCAGCTCTCAGAGGTTTACAGTTGTCAAAACTGTAAACATTAGAAGCCAAAGAAAAACCATCTATGAAAAAAGGTACTTCAAAGCCACAAAAGGAGTAGCTCCAGAAGGAAACTTACTGGCCCTAGACAAGAGGTAAATTCTCTGAGGGGGTCAAACGTGGACAAAAGTGATCCAATGGATATAGTGTACTTAGACTTTCAGAAAGCCGTTGATGAGATCCCTCACCAAAGGCTCTTAAGCAAAGTAAGCAGTCTTGGGAGAAGAGGGAAGGTCCTGTTATGGATCTGTTACTGGTTAAAAGACAGGAAACAAAGGATAGGAATATATGGTCAGTGTTCAGAATGGAGAGAGGTAAATATTGGTGTTGCCCAGGTGTCTGTACTAGGCCCAGTATTGTTCAACATATTCATAAATGATCTGGAAAAAGGGGTAAAGAATGAGGTGGCAAAATCTGCAGATGCTACACAATTACTCAAGATAGTTAAACCAAAACTGAGGGCAAAGAGTTAGAAAGGGATCTCACAAAATTGATTGATTGGCCAAGAAAATTGCATTACTCAACATTGAATTTCATCTGCCAAGTAATGCACATTGGATAACAATCCCAATTTTACAAACAAAATTATGAAATATAAATTAGCTGTTACAACTCAAGAAAGATCTTGGAGTCATTGTGGCTAGTCCTCTGAAAACATCTGCTCAATATGCAGCTGCAGAGAAAAAAGCTAACAGAACGCTAGGAACCATTAGGAAAAGGAGAACTAAGACGACAGTAGAAATCCTTCTATAGAAATCCATGGTCTGCCCACATCTTGAATACTGTGTGTAGATCTGGTTGCTCCATCTCAAAAGATATATTAGAATTGGAAAAGTTGCTGAGAGGGGCAACAAAACTTATTAGGGGTATGGAACAGCTTCCAGCTGAGGAAAGATTAGTAAAACTGATTTTTCAGCTTTGAAAAGAGATGACTAAGAGAGCATATGATAGAGATCTATAAAATCTTGACTGGTGTGGAGAAAGTAAATAAAGAAATTTAATTTATGCCTTCACATAACACAAGAACTAGGGGGTCACCAAATGAATGAATAGGCAGGTTTAAAACCAACAAAGGAAAATACTTCACACAACACACAGTCAACCTGTGGAACTCACTGCCAGGGAATGTTGTGAAGGCCAAGACTATAATAGGGTTAAAAAAGAATTAGATAAGTTCATAGAGGATAGGTCTATCAATGGCTATTAGCCAGGACAGTCAGGGATGCAACATTATATTCTGAGTGTCCCTAGCCTCTGTTTGCCAAAAGCTGGGAGTGAACAACAGGGGATGAGTCACTCAATAATTGCCTGTTCTGTTCACTCCCTCTGATCAGAAGACAGGATGCTGGGCTAGATGGATCATTGGTCTGACCCAGTATGGCTGTTCTTATGTTATTAATTGTAATGCTGTTCATATACAACCACTGCAGTTGGCTTCTATAATGTTTAGCTGAACCCTCAAGGAGAGTACTGCATGTCTCCAGAATGAGACCAGACCAACTAGGCCACATCTCAGAAACAATTCAGAACACATTTAGACCAATTCATCTTCCTTACATGAGATGGCGATTACGAATGTAATAATTCCTAGGATGCTCAAATCACCTGTAAGAAGGGTCTTTAAGCTGTTGCTAAAACAACTACATTTAATAAGGATATTCTCCAGAAGTCAAGGTTAAGAGAAGTTCTTTACTCCTCTGCACTCCTGCTGACTGGGGAAGGCCGGGAGGGAGGGAAGGGGGAATTCAGAAGGACAAAGACCTCAGTTCTAATCCAAGTTTGCCACTGAATCACCCCAAGCATGTGACTTCACTGCTCTGCCCAGTTCTTTCAGCAACAGAACATAAAACTTACCTTCCTTTATAAAGAGCTCTGCGGTCCCTGGATGAGAAGTACTATACAGAAAGTTATTCATTCCTTACAGCAAGCAGCACTACATGCCTGTTTCTAGCTTGCCTTCTTTCATGCATCATGTCTGCATTAAAGGAGTGCCTGCCACCGACTCCAAAGAAGGCTTGCATCAACACCAAAGCAGTGCTGTTCACATCACTCACTTCCATGGAACAGCTCTCACCTTACTGCAGACTTCAGAAAAAGAAGCCAACTGAAGAAGAACATTGTTTATTGAAGGGGATGGAAGCTCGTTACAGAATGTCATAGCCCAATTCAATCACGGAGGGAGAGGCATTCTCCTCACAACTGTCAAGGGCAAAAATCCTTACGTAGCAACAACTGTACAGGCTTTAATTTTAAACTGAAGCTACATTTAACAGAGAAGGCAGTACTTTGATCTACACCAATTCCCCTTTGACAGGTCAGATGCCTTCGAACTAATGTAGCCTCAACACAGCCTGTGTGACCAGGGAAGTGGATTCCCCATAAGCCACAGAACTGCCAGATGTTCCTATTGCCCTGTGCACAGTCACAATAGTTCCCATTTAAATGCTCCCACAATAAGCATTCTGCACTAGGTGACAAACTTATTAATTTAATTTTGGTGTTTTATGCAAAACTCTAGGATCCTGCCTTGACAGGAAAAGGTGTGGTTTTCAATCGTGTTAATTCAATCAAATTAGCTTAACGCAGAATTACAGAAATGTAGGACTGGAAAGGACGGGTCATTTAGTTCAGTCCCCTGCACTGAAGCAGGACCAAGTATTAGCTAGACCATCCCTGACAGGTGTTTGTCTAACCTGTTCTTAAAAACCTCCAATGAAGATTCCACAACCTCCCTTGGTAATGTGTTCCAGTGCTTATCTTCTGTTACACTTATGAAGTTTTTCCTAATGTCTAACCTAAATCTTCCTTGCTGCAATTCTCTGTCCTACTCATAGCAGTACTACAGGCCTGTTTCTAGCGTGCCTTTTTTCATGCATCAAGTCTGCATTAAAGGAATGCAAAAATCCCAAACATCACACCATTACTTCTTGTTCTGTCCTCAGAAGAAAAGCAGATCAATTCATCACTCTTCTCTTCATAACCTTTTTACATACTTCAAGACTGTTATCATTATTCCCCCCCCCATCTTCTCTGATCCAGATGAAACAAACCTTTCCTTGTAGGTCATGTTTTCTAGACCTTTAATTATTTTTCTTGTTCTCCTCTGGACTTTCTCCAGTTTGTTCACAACTTTCCCAAAGTGTAGTGCCCAGAAGTGGACACGGTACTCCAGTTGAGGCCTTATCATTGCTGAGTGAAAGAATTACGTCTTGTGTCTTGCTTACAAGACTCCTGATAATACATCCCACTATGATGTTTGGGTTTTTTGCAATAACATTACATTGTTGACTCATATTTCATTTGTGATCCACTATAAACTCTAGATCCTTTTCCGCAGTACTCCTTCCTAGGCAGCCATTTCCCATTTTGTATTTGTGCAACTCCTAAGTGCAGTAATTTGCATTTGTCCTTGTTGAATTTTATCCTACTTATTTCAGACTATTTCTCCAGTTTAGTCAAGGTCATTTTGCATTCTAATCCTGTCCTTCAAAGTGCTTGTAAGCCCTCCCAGCTTGGTATTGTCCACAAACTGTATAATCATACTCTCTCTGTTATTATCCAAATCATTTATGAAGATATTGAATAGAACCAAACCCAGAAGAGATCCCTGCAGGACCCCACTCAATGCTCTTCCAGCTTGGCTGTGAGCCATTGCTGACTACTCTCTGAGTATGCTTTTCCAACCAGCTGTGCACCCATCTTATAGTAGTTCCAGAGGAGTAGCTGTGTTTATCTGTATACAGCAAAAGCAACAAGCGTCCTGTAGCACCTTAAAGACTAACAAATTTCTGCAGGCATATAAGCTGCAGCCCATGAAAGCTTATGCCCGCAGAAATTTGTTAGTCTAAGGTGCTACAGGACTCTCATCTTATAGTAGGTTCATCTGAGCTGTATTTCCCTAGTTTGTTTATGACAAGGTCATGTGAGACAGTATCAAAAGTCTTACTAAAGTTGAATTATATCACACCTATTGCTTCCACCCTATCCACAAGTCTTGTTACTCTGTCAAAAGAAAAGAGGTTGGTTTGACATGATTTTTTTGGACAAATCCATGTTGTCTGTTCTTCTAGGTGCTTACAAACTGATTGATTATTTGCTCCATTATCTTCCTGGGTTCCCAAATTAAGCTGACTGGTCTATAATTCCCTGGGTTGTCCTTATTCCCCTTTTCATAGGTAGGTACTATATTTGCCCATTTCTAGTCCTCTGGGATCTCTCCCTTCCTTCACAAATTCTCAAAGATAATTGCTAATAGCTCAGAGATCTCTTCAGCCAGTTCCTCAAATATTTAAGGATATATTTCATCAGGGCCTGCCAACCTGAAGGCATCTAATTTGTTTAATATGTTTGGAAAGACCTTTTAACTCTCTTAAAACACAGGTTAACATATCTGATATCACTTTAATTGATAAGTAGGGCTCAGATCCTCAAAGGTCTTTATACTCGTAATTTCCACTGAAGTCAATGAAAGTTAGTAGCGTAACTACAATTGAGAATCTGTGCTGAGGTGAGTAGGGAGGGCCAAGCCTTCAAACCTGTGAGCCTGCACTTTAGTTGTGTTAGACTAACTCGAATTACTTAGGCTATATTTTTCACTTCTGGTGTCTGAAGACTGGCCTTAAGAGTCTTTCCATATGCCTTGAGGAAGATAGCAAATGACAAAAACAGGGACTACCACATTTCAGCTGTGAGATCTTGGCTCCTTTACAAGATGGTGAAAGCTACAGATGCTAGAATAGAACAGTACATAACCCATATGCTTTTTACTATATCCCTTTTCCTGAAAGCATATTCCCATCTCAGTGTATGTGACAGAGAGAGAAAGGTATCTTGGCAGCTGAGAAAATAAAAACTGCAGCATTGTAAAACATTCATTTATTAGGATCTGCATGTCTGAGATTTTGGGCAGGTTACATTAAATTTTGAGGTCCCAAACATCACAGCCTTCCCACACAGGCACCTTTGCTCAGTCATTTGTAATACTGTACACTAAACAAACTAGAGAGAAACAAAACACAGATTTTTTTGCACTCCAATCACAGCAGACTGCACTAATACAGTCACATCAGAAGTGCTGGCTGCAACAATAAAGAGTCCAAAGTAAACTGCCTTAGAGATCACTGTGTCATTCCATGAGAAAGAATACACAGACCTCTGAAAATGTGCTCTTAATCAAAAACGCAAAAGCTAACTGCCTTAAAGTGTCTCCTTTGGGACTTTTCCAATACTTGAAGAGGGTTTGCAGAGCAAGGGCTTTCTTACCTGGATATCTGCATCCGACACACCAAAGTCCAGATTAGAAACCAGGAGCTTCCCCCCAGTTTCCACGCCAGCCCCAGCCCCAAATCCGCTGTCGAACAGGTCATGCTGCCACTTCTCGGGGAGCTGCTTTGGCTGAAACAGAGCAAATATTTTCAGTGACAATCACTGACCAAGCCCCCTGCCCGGCGCGGGATCCGGTCCGACCTCCTGCCGCCCCACGGGGCCCGCTGTTCTCAGATCCGTTCCGGGAGGGACAAGCTCTTCCCGGTACCCTGAGCCCGATCAGCCCCATATCACTGCTCAGCCACGAGACGCCTCCCTCCCCGCTGCTGGGAAAGAACAAAGGGCCCGTGGCCGGGCCCGCCTCACCGCCCCCGGCTCCCCTCCGCCGTGGCCCGCTTGCTCCCAGCCCCCTAGCGCCTGCCGCTCCCGCCGTTCAGTCCGCCCCGGGCCCCACCCCAAACCCGGCTCCAGGGCCTCGGCCGCCGCCGCCACCCGCCGCGCTCCGTACCCGGCTGTAGGGAGCGGGCCGGTTCCTGCCACCGCCCCGGGCCATGACCGGCCTGTTCCGCAGGGGGCCGCCACCTCCCGCTCGGCCAATTCCCGCGCTGCCTCGGCCGGGCCCCCCTCCGCGGGCGGCGCCTCCTCGGCCCCGGCCTCCGCGGCCTCCCCCGGCGCGGCCGGCGCCCCGCTGGCTGCGGTTCAGCTTGATGATATCGTCCAGGGACATGTCCATCTTGTCGGCCATGATGGCGGCTCCGCTCCGGGGCCTGCACTTCCGGCCGCGCTGCGCCGACGCCGGAAGCGGAAGGGGCAGGCCAGGGCGCCACAAAAGCGCGCAGCCGCCGTGGGCCCGGCTCTGGAGGGTGCGCGCGTCTGCCCGGGGCGGGACTTCCGGCGTGGCGGCGAGTAGGAGGCGGAACTGGCTGGGCCGGGGTCTGGGGCCCGTTCCCGCCGGCCGAGCCGGGCACGGCAGCGTCAGCGCCGCGCGTGAGCCGGGGGCGGGGCGGGAGGCGCTGGGGGCGGGGCTCGCCGAGCCGGGCTGCGACGGTGTCTCCAGATCCCACGTGGGGCGTCGGTGCCCGTCAGGAGCCGAGAGTCGCGGATCCGGCCCGTCCCGGCGCCTGCCCGCAAACGTCCCTGGCCGGGCCGACACCTGCCGGGGGCCTGGGCTTGTCCGTCTGCAGCAGAGACGGGGGCAGCCTCCAGCTACCAGAGGGACGGGGCTAGGCTGGTCTGGGGGGGGCAGGTGACAGGACTGGCAGCAATGGTCTCAGGTTGCAGAGGGGCGGGGCTGGGCTGGAAACACGTGTCACTAGGGGGTGGTGAAGCACTGGGCTGGGTTACCTGGGGAGGGGGTGGCGTCTCCATCCGTGGGGGTTTTTAAGGTGCAGCTTGACAAAGCCCTGGCTGGGATGGTTTAGCGGGGGTTGGCCCTGCTTTGGGCAGGGGTTGGACTAGACGCCTCTTGAGGTTCCTTCCAACCCTCATCTTCTATGGTCCTAAAATCCATTTTCATCTAGGTCCACAAAACACCAGGGCGCCTGCATCCTCCCAGCATCGCAGCAAGGGAGCCTTAAGCATAGGGCGGGCGGCTCAGCCCCCTTATTCTCCTACTCTTACCATGGAACTGGCCGGCATGACCATGACCAAATCCCTTCCTCTTACTGTTGCTCATTTTCCTTATCTGTAAAGTGGGGGTGCTGATCCTGAGCCGCCCAATGAGGCTAGGTCAGCAAATGGGTGTTTGTGAACCAGGCTGGAGGATCTCAGATGAGAGACCCCCAAGAAGTTTCACTAATAGTGGTTGAGCTGTCAGGGAGGGAACAGCCCATCCACATCCCACTTTGAACTACCATGGCGGCCAAAGGAGGATGCATAGTCCCTGGGGAGATGAACAGTTTCAACTGGGAAACCCAAGAGTTAGAAATTAAACTCAATCTGAGCAGCTGTTTCTTCTGCCAGGTGCTGACTTGGCTCTGGCATGCACAAGCTGGCCAGAATGAAGGTGAAGATAAAGAGCTGGAATGGTGTAGCATCTTGGCTCTGGGTGGCTAATGATGAGAACTGTGGCATCTGCCGGATGGCCTTTAATGGTTGCTGCCCAGATTGTGAGTAACCCAGGCTCCCTGGCCCCTGCAGGATTTCAGTCCAGGTGCATTCCTTCTCTCTCTCCTGATGAGTTTTGTCCCTTTCTAGGTAAGGTGCCTGGAGACGACTGCCCGCTGGTGTGGGGCCAGTGCTCCCACTGCTTCCACATGCATTGCATTCTCAAGTGGCTGAATTCCCAGCAAGTCCAGCAGCACTGTCCTATGTGCCGACAAGAGTGGAAATTCAAGGAGTGACAGAGACCCCACAGCCAGCAATGAATTAGGATTTCATGGACTCTTGTTAAAGTGTTTTGTTGGGATTTTGTCCCCTCTCCCCCCACCCAGGAGCAGTGAATTATTTATACAGCATTATACATATCCTTAGCCCTTACAGAAAAATTGAGCAGATAATTTTCCCCCCAAAAATTGTCTCACCCTAGACAAGAACAAAGCCTGGGGCAGATGGAGCAGTAGAGACATGACTGGAGGCATCTGGATGATGTATGTTAACTATTGCCACTATGATGCTGGTTCCACACACTGTCACAGCTTTCAGCATTGTTAATTGTTTCATCCTGGGCACTGTCTGAACTTTCAACTTTCTCTGTGCCCTGAGGGTCTATGCAGCACATTTGCCTCAGTAAAAAGCCATGGGTTGGCCTGCGTACATCTCATGTTTGCTCTTTTATGCTAATGGCTCCTTTTGCCATGCAGACATGGGTCTGTGGTTGGGTGCCTCATTTAGAACACTCTGGACCTGATTTATTTAAGAGGTATTTATCATTCACAACACCACTCCAGTCAGCAGGTGTGCAGAATCTGAAAAGCTGTCTGCTTGTGTCAGCTCTTCCTAAACTAAAAGGGACCTTCCTGTTTAAATAAAACCTCTCCCAGCTCTGCATCATGGAGACAGAGAGAGCTGAGTTTAAACTTTCCCATCCTTCTCTGAAGGGACCTGTCAGACCTATCCTGACCCTGCCTCCCTCCATTCTCTGAGAAATCACCAGTATCTGTTGCTGGATGCTCTCTCTGCTGCAATGACTTGAGTATTCTGTACTTTATTGGTGAGGAATATTTATGTCCTCTCAAAGCTTTTTTAGTTGAAATGGGATTCTTAGGGCCCTATGCAGCTCTCCAGCCATGCACACAGCTCCTGATGCCTTTGGCAACCATTTCCCTGTGCATTAGTGTCAGTGTGGGCCCTGAACTGATAACTTCCAGTGCAGCAGTAGAGAAATGAAGGCTATTGTGTGGCCCGTAGGATAAGGTGCCTGCCTACCACCACAGCCAAACATATCCGTGAGTCAGGTGTGCTGTTCAACATCAGAATCATATAAATTCTTTGAACCCAAGTTGCTTTGGGACTATACACTTGCTAACAGTATAAAAGTGTCCAGCTGTAACATGGCAATCCCTGAATTGGTTTCAATAAACTCACTGCTGTGATTAATTTCTCTTAATGCTTTTTGGTTTTGAGCCAAGGGGAGATTCTCCAGAGCTGGTCAGACACCTACAAGCACCCCACAGACCAAAGAGAAAGGTGGTGGCCATGCCATTGACAAAGACTCCCTAGATGTGCAGCAAGGTGGTAGAATGTGATCTTTGGCTTTGACTTTGCCACTTGGGCTGTCTCTGCTGCGTGGTGGCGATCCTGCTCTAACTTAGCACATTGCTCACATCCTACAGACCAACTGTGCTTGATGCTTCATCCTTGGCAAAATCCCTTCCCCGTATGTCAGTCTTCTCTGCCATATAGGCCACCCCCAGGTGGAATGTATAGTGGGAGCCTCTTAGTGTGGAACATGGCATGTGATGGCTGCTTATCAGCCTAGAACAAGGACCCCTCCTGGAAATGTGACATGGGGGCAGAGTATACAGTGTCCCCTGAAGGGTGAAAGATGCTAGTTTAATAAGAACCAAATGTAAAAAGGATTCCTTTGTGGGGTTCTACTGAGGAGAATGACACACAATGGAATTTCTTCAGGGGCTAAGAATCTATGGGGTGGCTTCTCAGTTCAGCCTGGTACCTGAGCCAGCCAGAGTTCAGTGTTTAAAGCCCCTCACCTCTTCCCCCCCAAGGCCCTCGTTTAATGCTGTGCCCTCGCTCAGACGGACAATTACCACCTGTGTGCACAGACAGATTTCTGTCTGACTCACTAGAGGGCACCAGAAACCAGACACCAGCTAAGCTGGTGATTAACAGGGACAAGCCGTGCTGCTGTGACTCCCAGTCTCTTCTAGCCTCCCTGCCCTGCACAAGGGGAGCAAGGCAACGTGCGGGGCACTCGCCTCTGCAAACGCACCATCACCCCTAGCAGCTCAACTGCATTCAGCACCCGTCAGCCATTGGCCGCTTCCTTGTGCAGGGAGCAGCTGGGGAAAGACGGGGGAGGGAGGTGGAGGGCGCAGCTAAAGAATGAAAACCTGGGGAAGTTCCAACCAGGGCAAGAGGTCACTGCAGGGAAGGAACAAACACAGAGAGCCCTGGCTGGTAACCTGTCTCCCTCCTCCAGCCCCATCCAGCGCTGCCCGGGAGGCCCCCCCGGGCTGGCCAGGACAGGACTTGGTGCCTGGCTAGCCACGGGCGGAGCCCCGCGCGGGTGGGGCAGCCCTGGGCGGTAGCCCGGGCATTTTAGCAAAGCCTCTGGGGCCTGGGCGCTGGACGGGCTCTAGGGCGGCTCGTGGGACGGCGACTTGCCCGATTTCCAGCCGCCTCCCGCTGCCCTGGGGCCAGGGGCCCGGGAGCGCCGCGCTTCAAAGTCAGAGGCTTTCCCGCCGCCCCTGAGCGGCACAGGCAGCTCCCGCAGCCGGCAGGTCCCGCCCGGCGGGCGCGGGAGGCCGTCGGCCTGGCCCCGCGGGGCGGGGGCACCCAGGGCTGCAGGCTCTGCCCCGCCTGGCCCATCCCTGCGCCCCAGGACCCGGCTCCGGCCCGGGCCACGTGCCCTGCGGCGGGCGGGCCGGTCCCGCGGGGAAGGGGCGCCCGGGTGACCCTGCCCGGCCCGGGCCCGGACCCGGGCCCAGGCACCTCCCCCGCCAGCCGCGCTCGGCGCGTCCCGCCCCCGCGCTCGGAGGCGCCGCTATAAGGGGCGGCCGAGGGCCCGGCTCAGTCGGACTCGGAGCCGCGCGACGCCATGTGGGGAGCCCGGACCGGCGCCCTGCTCTGCCTGGCCCTGGCCGCGCTGCAGCTGGGCCCGCCCGCCGGGGCGTGGTACAGGCAGGCGGCCGCCCCCACCTACTACTCGGTGGGCAGAGCCTCGGGGCTGCTGTCCGGGCTCCGCCGGGCGCCCCCCGCCCGCCGCGCCGAGCCGGAGAGCGGGGCAGACAGCGGCGAGAGCCGCCCCGCGCCCCGCGGCATGGTGAGTAGCCGGGCCGGGGAGCGGGGGTCCGGGCCGGGGAGCGGGGGGTCCGGGCCCGCGCCGCCTAACGCCGCTCTCCCCGCAGGCGGCGTGCGTGACGGACGTGGCCCCGGAGCTGCGGAGCTGCCAGCTGCTGCCCGGAGCCGCCCGCGCTCTCCAGTGCAAAGCCGCTGTCACCGTCTCCCTGGACCCCGGCGCCTGTGCGAGCCCCTGAGCCCGCCGCGCGCGGCTGCGACTGGCTGCGGGGCTCCCCGGCGCCCGCTGCTGACAATAAAGGCACCTTGAACCCTCTTGTCTCTCGTCCCTGGCCTTGGGGGGCGGCCGCCAGCCCGGGCGCTCCGTCCCTGCGGTTCTGCGCGCACCTGCTGCGCCCTGCAGGACCTGCCCCCGGGGGCTCCCGGAGAGGCTGTTACGGGGGGGGGCATGGCCCAGCTAGGACCTCCCGCCAAGGGGCAGGCCGAGCAGCCCCACAGACCCCACTCCGTAGGGAACCGCTCACGCAGGCTAGAGAGGGAGTCACACACTCTCTGTGAACCAGCCCTTCCCCGCCTGCCGGGGGGGGGGGAAGAACCGCATTTATTTACCCCCTTAGTGCAGTGGCCGGGAGCTCTGGATCCCCCTCAGGGTGGGCGAAGGCAGCAGCCTCTGGTGAGTAGGGGCGGCTTCTGCCCTAGCCTGGTTAAGTGAAAAGGGGGGGGGCAAGGGGGACAGAGCCACTACCTGCTCCCCTGGCCATCCCCAGCTCAACCTAGGAGCTCAGGCTGGATCTGCCAGGGGCCAGCCCTTGGCTGTAGGTTGGCGGCTCTAGCTGTGCCCCTGCCTGCCAGCCGGGGCTGTAGCCCCAACCAGTTTAGTGTGGTGCTGCTGAAAGGCAACAAGCCTGCCCTGTCCACCCAGAGGCAGCACCCAGCTGCCCTCTGCCTTTAACCTGAGGGCTGCCCAACCGCAGCATGTAGGGAGGGAGGAGGCAGGACCCGTGTGGAGGAAACCGGAGATCCAAAGGCGCATGTGCTACCTCAGCCCAAGGCAGCCCTGGAAATGGCACCTCAGGCTGTAGGCAGAGGACCCCCGCCCCCCCCGAGGGGGCAGTGTGAGATGACCGGGGAGGGAGAGATCTCTGTCCCAGCCACACCCCGGCAAAAGGAAATAAGCCCCGAAGAATGGGAGGCTCAGGAATGATGGCGCCAGGGACCAGGCAGGCTCTTTAGAGCTGGACTTGGAAGCCATGTCTCTCCCCTGCCCAGCCGGCAGTGAGGAAATGGACCTGTGTGTGTAGCGTGCAGCACCTCGCTTGAACTTGAGCAGCAAGACTCCACTGAGAATCCCCAAGGCAGAGAGCAGCCCCTGGCGGCTCACCTGTCTCATCTTCACAGCAGTCCTGCTTTTCCTGCATGATGGTGTCCATCATCTCCCGAAATACACCCTGCATGAGTGCACGCTGCTTGTGTCTGTGGCAAAGGGGTGGTAGATTCGCATCTGGGGGGTCTCACTGCATGACAGGAAGGGGCTGGCAATAAATCAAGCTGCCGTGCCCACATCACAGTCTGCACCTGTAGGTGAGCACATGAAGGTATGTGAGATGGAAAATCTCCACCGCTTGCACACTGTGCTACACACCCACCACACAAACTCCAACCATGTCCCCACACCAGGCAGGAGAGACTGCTCTCTAAGGCCTGGGTTACAGGAGCCTGCCATCCCCAGTCAGCAATGGGTGGACAGGACCTGTGCTTCTCCTTTCTCCTGACTAGCAGCCCTCCTGCCCCATCTGGTACAGAGGAAATCCACTTCTAGAACAATCCACTGAAGGTCCCAGCCTGTCCCTAACGGACAAGGCTACGTGGCTCACCTAGCACAAAAGGGCCAGCACACCTCTAACAGCACCTGAGACATGCTCTATCCATAGGCACTCACCCTCCAGATGGGCACAAGGGAGCAGCAGCAGGGAGAGCCATCAGCAATGGAAAAAGTGCAGCTAAGGAGAGACTGGATGGAGGAAAGGAGGTTGTTCCAGGTCTTGGGGCAGCAACTGCCATGCGACGGGAAAGGCGCAGGCCGGCTGGGACTGGGCAGGGCTTTAGTCATGGGCAGGTGGGGGGATCAGGGCTGTTTTGATAAACCAGCCACCCCATGCCCAAGTGTGACTTCACAACTCACTGCCATGGACACTCCTGATGTCATGTCAGCCTGTGACATCACTAGAGGAGACCACTAATTAGACAGGAGAACATCTAACCAGGGGCAATGTTGGGAAAAGAATGTGAGGAAGATCGCAGGAACATGACTAAAGGCCAGGAGTCAGTGCTGATCTCAGGGCCGGATCTTCCACTGGCTGCACAGGTTCTTTCTTCAGGGGGGGACTGACTCTAGTCAGTGGGAGCTGCACTTGCCACCCACACAGAGCTGCCCAGGAGAATGCAGTCCAGCACCACTTTGAGACGGGCCCCTCAACTCCCAGCTCTCAGCTCCTAGCTACTGCTTTATGCTGGGCATGGCTTAGCACCTTACACACCACCTTGTCTCACTCATTCTGCTTCTTCACCAAGGGCTTGTAGGACCCCGGCCCAAGGAAACCATTCTCCACTGGTTTGCTCCAGCAGGGGGAATGGGAGTGTTCTATTAAAGCCAAGGAGTCATAGGCCCTGGAGCTCTGTGGCTCCAGGTAAATTGCCCCCTGCCCTGTAATTGGTATCACAGAGACCACTGCTTCACTACGTGAACACATTGGACCCCAGTCTCCAGGCTGGAGGCCAACTAGTGTGTCACAAGTGCACATGCTGCTCTGTCAGACCCTAGATCAGGGCCTTCCTCCCAGCCCAGAGGGCTGCAACAAACCAAACTTCCTAACACTGAACACTCCAGCCATGCCAAGATCTGAAAAATTCAGCAGCTGAAGATCTTCCCTACACTGAGGCTCTGCTTGCTGAACTCAGCCCAGGCTGAGGAGCAGGAGGCTAAAGACAAAATCCACTGCAGAACTTTCTTTTATAAAAACAAGTCTAGAGAGGCAGGGACGTCATCCAACTCATTTCCCATTCTGCACCAGAAGCACCTGGCTCCCTACTGCTCACACCACCTGCCAGGTCACAGCGGGGACCCCGGCTCATCTGGCCATTTGCTGATGTGCTGGACCTGCCTCTTGGGCAAACCGAGGAGAATGAGCAGTACCAGGCCCTCCCACCACAGCAGCAAGGCATCCTGTTTGGTGAGCAGCCAGGACAGAGCAGGGCAGAGGGAACCTACCTGTGTACTGAGGCAAGGAAAGGCGGCGGTGCCCGCCCAGGTGCAGGAGCTTCTCTTGGAGGAGGTCGATTTTATTCAGAAACAAGAGCTGTGAAAAACAGGACAGTCAGAACCTGCTCTGGCCCCACTGCTCCTGTTTCTCAAATCACCTCCTCCCTGTTCCCCGACATCTTCCCGCCCAGCACTATAGGCCGGTGGCAAACAACAGTGATCTAGGGCTTGCTTCATGGTTGTCCTGTCTCCTTTACACTGCCAGAGCCAGCTGCCAAGGCATTTGCCCAGGACAGGGTGATTCTTCGGCTGGCTAAGTGCTGTTACCATACGCCAGCTATTGCCAGATGCCAGAAGGCAGCTGGGCACAAAGTAGGTCAAATGCTGAGGCTGGTGCCAATACTGCATAGCCCCAAAGGTGCCATGAAGCCCCAAAGGTGCCATCCCCTGGGGTCCAGCACCAAACTCAGACTGGGTGCAAGGCCTATTAGTGATAGTTTGTACTACATAAATGAGCTGGAAAAAGGGGTAAACAGTGAGGTGGCAAAATTTTCAGATGATACAAAACTACTCAGGATAGTTAAGTTCAAAGTAGACTGAGAAGAGTTAAAAAGCGATCCCACAGCACTGGGTGACTACGCAACAAAACAGCAGATGAAATTCAATGTTAATAAATGCAAAGTAATGCACATTGAAAAACAGAATCATAGAAACATAGAAACATAGGTCAGAAGGGACCAATATGATCA
>ML675637.1:23261322-23318413 GCA_007922155.1 Mesoclemmys tuberculata
GCCTGATGCATCCTAAAACCGCATTTGCTTTTTTAACAGCCATATCCCAACTATACATATCAAATGATTGGTCTAAATTAGCTGTTATCACTCAAGAAAGAGATCTTGGCATCAGTGTGGACAGTTCTCTGAAAACATCCCCTCAAGGTGCAGCGGCAGTCCAAAAAGCTAACAGAATGTCAGGAATCATTAGGAAAGGGATAGATAATAAGATAGAAAATAACCTATTGTCTCTTTATAAATCCATGGTACATCCACATCTTGAACACTGCATGCAGACCCGGTCACCCCATCTCAAACAAGATATATTGGAATTGGAAAAGGTACAGAAAAGGACAACAAAAATGATTCGGACTATAGAACAGCTGCTGTATGAAGAGAGGTTAGTAAGACTAGGACTCTTCCACTTGGAAAAAAGATGACTAAGGGGGGATAAGATAAAGGGCTATAAAATCATGACTTGTGTGGAGAAACATGTTATTTACTCCTTCTCATAGCACAAAAACTAGGGGTCACCCAATGAAATTAATAGGCAGCAGGTTTAAAACGAACAAAAAGAAGCACTGCCTCACACAACGCAGTGACAACCTGTGGAACTCATTGCCAGAGGATGTTGTGAAGGCCAAGACTATCACAGGGTTAAAAAAAGAACTAGGTACATTCATGGAGGATAGGTCCATCAATGGCTATTAGCCAGCAAAACTATGCTCTGAGTGTCCCCAGTCTATGTTTGCCAGAAGTTGGGAATGGGCAACAGAGGATGGATCACTTGTTCTGTTCATTCCCTCAAGCACATGGCATTGGCCACTGTGGGAAGGCAGGATCCTAGGCTAGATGGACCATTGGTCTGACCAGTACGGCTGTTCTTATGTTCTACAGTAGCACCTCAAGGTCCCTGCAGAGATCAGAACCCCGTCATGCTGGGTGCTACACAGGTAGTGAGAGAGGGTCCCTGCCTCCAAGAGCTTACTGTCTGACTAGACCAGATAGGCAAAGGCTGGCTTGGAGAAGGGCATGCACTTCCCATCTCTATGCCACAAGGTCATCCAGCAGGCGAGTGGCAGACTAAGGAACAGAACCCAGCTCTCCTGAGTGCCAATCCAGTGCCCTAACAATGGGACCCTTAATCCTCAGTCACCCTGGGAGGCAGGGAAAAGGTCTCCCCTGTTTATAAATGGGGCACAGGGAGAGAGAAGTGACTCACCAAGGTCACATGGTCAGTGGCCGAGCCAGGAATTGAGATTCCCAGTCTCCTATTTGAACCACTAGACAAGACTCCTGCCTATGCAAAATACCTGTGGGCCAGTCTGAGGGCCCTGGTGGGAGAGAGAGGAGGTGCCAGATGTCTCTGTTCTGAGTCCAGTTACCCCATCAGGAACTAGATTGACCACCCACCCCCAGCCTGAGCTCAGGAACTCACTGGTCATAAGGCAGATGTCACTGTTTAATCATCTCCTTAACAGAAATAAATGAACCAATTAGCGAGTGAGGTAAGTTACAGGGCCCAGCACTAACTCACACTGTCAAGCAGAACCAGCCACCCCTCCACAGAGACAGCAGCAGCTGCCTTTAATTACAAGTGACAGCACCACTTAGAGAAGGAGCGGGAGCCCAGGCTGCCAAAACTGGCCCCAGTGCCTGATCACAGTGCCAGGATCCCAGAGCAAAAGCTTGTTGGGCTCAGGTGAAGGGAGCAACGGGCCCCTTGTCCCTGCTGGGACAAAGCAGGGCTGGAATCGCTGACTAGCTCACCAGCATAGCTGCCCCATTCCTTACAGCTCCTGCTGGGAGAGGCTGCGACTGGCATCTCTTCGCAGCTGGTGCTTCTGCAGTTTCTTTAGGGGCCTGACTCCCCATGGACGTGGTTTGAAGAACACGTCGCTGCAGACAGAGGAGAAAAGCTTCCTGCTCTCCTAAAGCCGATCCTGAGGAAAAAGGAAAACGATCTTAAACCAAATGGATGTGCAGGGAATCAGCAGCAACACCCCTGGCCAATGCCAACCAGCTCCTCGTGGCTGGGAGCACCCCGCCTTTTCTGCCCCCAACACAGCCGGCTGGGAGGCTCCCTGGCTCCCAATCCCAGCAGCCCCATCTGGCAGGCCGGGCGGAACAAGGGAAGGGGGCTGGCTGCAGGAACCGCGCATAACGCAGGGGCAGCAGGCTCAAGGGGCAACTGCCTGAAGTGGAGCACTACCTCCTTAGGGCAGGCACGAACTACACCCTACAGGCATGGAAGGGGTAGACTGTCGAGGCCAGGGCAGTCAGGGGCATGACGTGCAGAGACGGACAAATGGGTAATGAAGGGCTGGGGGCAGGGCCTGAGAAGACAGATGCCCAGGGGCTGCAGCTGGATTGCTGGCTCTTCGGGAGGGTGCAGGGGAGAAAGGGCTTTCTGGGCACAGACAGACCGGCTGGTACGGTATCCCCAAGGGAGGCCCTGGGGGAGATTCCGGAGCAGAGCTGGCACTGGCAGTAGGGGCAGGTATTTAGGCCCCAGCAGAGGAAACCGGTAGACAGAATGAGGCGTGGTATGCACGCAGGCAAGAAGCGAGCCCCAGAGAGCGCAAGAAGCAGAGCTCTAGGGCTTCGAGCATGAGAGAGGCTTGCAGGGCCACCACGCTGCTGAGCCTGGCTTACCAATACTGGCTCCAATGGGAAGGCCTCTGCATATCCGCTGAGAGGCGCCACAAACAGCACGGCTCACGCGTCCTGCTGGCGCTCAGTGCGCTGCCCACCCACAGCGGGAGATCAGCTTCCCCAGGAACGGGGCTGAACAGCCAGGCCACATCTGGATGGGTTAATCCTCCTACCGCCACCAGACCAGTCAGTATCACTAACCCTGTTTTGGAGATTCCAGAAACCCAGGCGTGGGGGACTCCATCAAGGTGACACAGCCAGGAGTAGAACCCACTGCAAGCACCTTAGTGAGAGATGCGCCACTGGGGATGTTCTCAAACCCACAAACCTACTGCTTGGCCCTTGTAACAGCCTCAGGAGAACCATCAGTTGCCACTAGAGCCCCCTGGGGTCCCAATAGATGCACTCAGTCCGCAGGCTCACCCAACCTGCACCCAGCTCAGGAGCATGTGGGGAATCCACAGGATGGTGCCGGGCGGCTGCCTGCGCCCCCTGCATCTACCCGGAAATGGCTATGCAGCCCTCATGCCCCAGTGTGTGAGTGAGAAACACACGTGCTCCACTCCGCCAGGTGGCAGTTGATGCTCAAATGAGCCAGTGGAAAATTACTGGCAAAATGCAACTAGCAAATTGCAGCCGGGGCTGCAGCTCATAAACTGGCGCCTTTCCCCGGCGAGCACTTGTGCTTGGAGTCAGTGGCAGCCCAGGGACAGGCCCTGCCTCTGGGGCCAGCCCAGTTCCTCTGTTCCAGACACTGACGCCAGCAGAGATGCCAGCACCTCTGCCTGGCACCCGCCAGCTGGGGAGAGGTTAAAACTGGCTTCTGCTGTGGGGATGGGGGCAAGCGCAGAGCTGGGAGCGATGGCAGCCCTGAGAGCTGGCTCACACCACAAGTCATAGCAGCCTTCAAAACAAGGAGAAACTCCCAGCCCTGTGGGGGAGGCAGCGTGGCTTGGACAGGCCCAGGAGATGCAGCAACGTCTTCCCCCTCCAGTTGTTGGGCTGGTGCCTCAGCAGACAGCGGCACAGAAACAGGGGCCAGGCTCCCAGGGCAGGGTCCCTGGCCAGGCAGATTCGAATGAGCGAATCCAACCAGCACCAACATGGGTGGGGGAGTCACGCCAGGCGACGGCAGGAGCCCCATCAGCTAGAGGCATCTAAAGCATCTGGTGCCCAGCTCTGGCCTGTGAGAGCAGGGCCCAGCCCGAATCCCACCCAGCAACACACCGGCCCCAGCACCCTGCAGCCGCCCTCGAGAGCACGGACCGTGCACAGGGAGGGCAGAGCCTGCAGCCCTAGCCCTCACCTGCACCATGCCCAGCCCCGTGGGCCGAGCGTCTCCCAGGCCCCTCTGCGGGAGCGACAGGCTGCCCGATGCTGCCCACGGGGAGCTGGGTCTGGAGACCCACCCAGACGTCAGTGCCAAACACCTCGCCCTCATCCGCATCTCCCCCAGCCACCTCAGCTACTGGGGACATCCTGCATCTTTGCCAAATCAAGCAGGACACAGACGCCTCCTGCGTGGGAGGACAGGGCTGCTCAGGGAGGGCAAGGGGGCAGCCGCATGCCAGATAAATCCCGCCCGGGGATTAATGGGAAATCGATGGGGCTTTGCTGGTCTAGGCTAGACACCAGATTAGTGCAGTCAAGTCACTCTTGGGAAAATGTCTGCCTGGAAGGCCTGGCTTCCTCCACCCCCACCTTCCCAGGGCTCTTGGTGCTGCCAGGCCAGGCCAGGCCTGCCCCATGCTCTCCTCTCTCCTCATCTGGGCCTCTCCCTGCCCCTGGCATGTCTCATAAACCGGCCACTGGCATCACGTCTCCCTGGAACACCAGGGCCTTGATCCTGAAGGGTGTCAGCACTGCCACATGTGCGCAGCTGGACACAGAGCAGGTCGCGAGGTGTGGCCAGAACTCAGGCTGGAGGAGCTGTGCCGTGTTCTCAAAGAAACTGGGGAGCAGGGGAGAGATCCTGAGAGACTCCATCAGCTACACAGCATCCCTCCAGAGCCCCCCTCTCCTGCCCTAGCCGGCTCCCCTGGCACTGAGTCCTGAGCAGCGTCCCTCCTTCACACACCCAGCCCCATTTTAAAAGGCTCAGCCATCCTTTCCGCCACCCCCACACCCTCCCCAGGCATCTCTCAAGGCCTTGACATGGCAAAAGAAGCTCAGGAAAGCTCCAGGGCCCAAGGCAGCTCCTGCCCCAGTACAGGTGTTTGAGGGGCCCCGAATTCCCCAGGAAAGAAAGCAAGTTCAACCCCTTTCTCACCCCCTGCCAATGGTCCAGCACAGTCCCTCTGAGGTAACATGCAGCCCCCCCCCCCCAGCACACTCGCCCCCAGTGCTGTCCCACCCCTGCCCTGCGACGCTTTAACCACGGTAAATACCCAACGAAGCCGGGGCCCCTCAGTGCAGCCCCTTCTGCTTAGTCTCTTGCAGCTGCCCAGCCCTGTCAGGGCTCGTCGTCACCCCTAGGGCTCTAAGCAGGGAGCCCAACCAGGGCATGCCCAGCCATGGGATGCCAGTTGCCCTTAGGGAGCCTGCGGCAGGCTGGCACGCAGGTCTGTCCAGCTGAGACCTCACAGGCCAGGAGCGGGGCCCTGGGGCCAGGGACAAGCTGCGGCAGTGTCTGCAGCCAACACATCCTCCCACCCCAGTCACAGCGGGGGTCCCCCCCGACTGGGGCTCGCAGGATCAGGAGGATGTAAAGGAGGCAGCCCGCAGACGATCTCACAGCCTGGCAGTGTCTGTGGACGGGAGAGTCACTGAAGCTGTTGGTGCAGCCCAGGGCTCTCACCACCCCCTCCTCCCCCAGCCCATCTCAGAAGCAGCTACACATAGTGCTGCAGGCGCATTTCCATCATTTCACATGCGCCACAAACGCCTCGGCAGCTCCCAGAGCGGTGACATTTTATTGACTCTTCCAATCTCTGCTCTCCCAGGGCTGACAGGTGCACAAAGCGCTTCCCTCCAGTAGCAATAATGCGCTTCCAATTTCCATACTAATCTCCCCGGCCAGGAGGAGCCATCCCATACCACAGACAGGCTGTCCAAGCACCCCAACAGCCCCATCTCCATTCTCCACCCTCATGGGGGGATGGAGAAGTGGCTATCTCCCCTGACACACCCCACTCCAGTGTCTTTGGGGAAACATGCTAGTGCAGCCTCCCCTGTGTACCCCCACATAGGTGGCAGCTTCCCAGCCCTGCGTCCTTGGCACTGGCTGCAGACAGCATCGCCAGAGCACTGATTGGTGAGCAGTTCATGCTTCCTTCTCACAGCTTTCCTCAGCTCAGCACACTCTTCCCCAACGGGCCTGGCTCATCAGTAATTATCCTTTACAACAGGAGCTGTAATTGCACCTGCAATGCCAAGCAGAGACCCAGGAGCTGCCTTCCCAGGCTGAGGCTCTCCTCTTACCCAGCAGCACCTGGGAAAGATGCAGCAAAATCTGTCCCTTAATTCTACTTACCTGGTCCAGCGGCTTTGGCTGGAGGGCAAACACAGCCCAAGAAGAGAAGAGCCTGTGAACTAACTCTCAGATGTCTCCCTTTCCCTGCTCAAAGCTACCCCAGGGTCGGGCTCCCTCAAGCAGGTGGCACTATAGGAATGGTGTAAAGCACTGACTGCAGAGGTGCTGGTGGTGGGGAGTTTATATCACACCCTGTCCCTGTCCCCCAGAGCAGGAGGCACTGGAGCATTCATGGGAGATGCGAAGAATGCAGCTTCTCTGGTCACAGCTCCCAGCGACTCAGAGCAGGGCACTGACCTGCGTGCATTCTGGAAGCAAGGGCCCCACGGGAGCTATACTGCAACCACGCCTTCCAAGAATATCTCTGAAACGGCAAACAATCAAAGCCCAAACTTGAAATTCATGAGCCTTTCCCCCATCTAACTCCAAGTCTTTTTCCTCCCCCCCAGGACTCACAGACTGTCACAACAAACCCAAACACAGAAAAAGAGGGACCCGGAGGCACTAGAAGACCAAAGAATACAAAATGCAAAAAGAATTCTGCTCAGGAATCACAATAAGAGGCCGCAAGGAAGTGCAGCTCTGGCGGGCATCGCTTATTCCATCTCATCAAGCAAAGCTGAAGTTCCTGAGCAAACAAGTGACACAAGCAGCCAGGCACCGAAGCACTGGGGAGAGCAGAAATTAAATAACACTGACATTTGTAATAACAATTTCAACTGTTTGGGGCCCAGAGGCAGCAGCTTTCTATGGAAATGATCAGCCTGGGCCCCTGGCTTTGCCACCTTTGCTGGGTTGTTTGTATTTAATGATAAACTCTTCTTGAGTCTGACTTTGCAGAGGGAACAGAGAAGTGACAGGCCTCTTGGAGCCCAGGAATCGTGGAAAGGGTAACACTGCCATGGCCAAGACCATTGCTGAGCTCTAGGAAGGACCAAAGTGGCTCAGGAGACAACTGCCCTTTTGGCAACGTGCAGAGTGAGCCCAAAGCAGGCGCAAGGCGCAGCTGAGAGATCTGCAGAGGCGCTGAGCCGTGTCTAGGAAGATGAGCGGCTGGCGTGGTGCAGACAGACACCAACAACGAGAAAACAAAAGTCTGGAATAAAGCATCAGCCAAACCCCCAGTACCTGCCCCCGACCACATCCACCTGCTGAGGTCTTGGGCCTTCCGCTCTGCTTGGGGCTCTCCTGCCTGCTCTCTCTCAGCTCCCCCACACCACAATTGGGCAGAGGAGCAGCCCAAGAACCACGGCTTGGTACCCTTCCCCCCTCCAGCAAGCATACGTAGCCCCAGCACAAACCAATCCAAATTCCTCTTCCCTCATGGAACAAGCAGGGTGCTCCAGCCCAGTCCCCAGCACTTGATCACAGCCCCAAGCGCCTCATCAGCTCAGTTACCAGCAGGAGGTGGGGCCCCTCCACTCCCTCACCCCACAGGGTGTCTGTGGCCCCTTCCTGCTCAAGGACTGAGCCAAGCACGGGGCAGCATGGAGGCCCATGTCTCTGCTCTCCTCAGCGGTGACTAGCTGGCCCATTCTGATGCAGGTGAGGGAAGGATGAGCTGAACTCCTGGAGAGAGACCCCCAGCCAGGGGGAGAGGAGAAAGCCCCACTCCAGGCTGGGAGGCTGTGGAAAACATCAGGGACCAGAGCTGATTGGGAAGAAGTCATCTCTCCTAAGAGCTGAGGCTGCAGTCATGAAACAAAGTGAGACACATGCTGGGACCCTTAAAAAGGGTGACTTAATAATCCCCCAGAGCAAACCAAGGAAGCCCACATCTGGGGGTCACTTGCCCATATCCAGGGTAGGAACTAAGGGCATGGAGCCTTTCCCATCTGGTCACTGGGTAGAGACTCTGGGGCAGATGGCTGCAGCCCAGCAGGGACTCCCCGCAGCCCAGTGCTGACTAGCAGGGTTGCCAGAGACCCCCGAGTCTGCAGCAGGCTGTCATCTGCCAGGGCAGAGTGCAGGGGTGCTTGTCTTCGTTCTACCAGACCGTTGATCCAGCTCTAGTCACTTTACAGCTGTTACAGTGGTTCTGAAACCATTCCAAACCCTCCACCTGCAGGCCTCACCCCCCTGCATCCAAACGCAGCTGCCCCAGGATAATCTGTGTAGCACGGGAAGGGAAAGAGGACATTCCGCTGTGAACACACGGGCATGAGGACAACCCTGCTGTGGAGGGTGATCAACGTGCAGCAGGGCCAGTGTCTGAAAGCCTTCAGAACCAGGCACAGCGGGACCTGAGCTCCAGCTGCAGTGACCGTGCATGCAGGACACGAGGCTCTTTCCCCCAAATGGCTCAGGGGGCTGAACCACAGCACACAGGAATGCACCTGCCAGCTCCCAGCAACAAGGAATTCAACAGGCCCGTGTCCACTAGGTTCCACATCCCCCCTCCCCCAAGATCAGCTGCAAGGTAGGACAGGATGGTGCATTGATGGGCTGCAGCGCTCACTCGTGCAATCACTGAGCCCACATTAGCAGCCTCACACTCCAGCATCAGCCCAGAGCATCTGACACCCAGGCAAGCATCATCTGAGTCTCATCCAAACAGTGGCTGCAGGATAGCACGGAGCACCTGGGGCAGGCAGAGAAGGGCCCAAATCAGTCGGGAACTGCTGGAGCATCTCAGCTTGGGGCAAGCATGGTAGGGAAAGACTGCAGAATGGGCCCAAAGCCTCCAGGTCACCCTCCGCTCAGCTCTAGAGAGGGATGGAGCCTCCCATAGTTCCATCCCCCACACCACTCCTGGGACTGACGTGCCTCCCAAGGCTCAGAGCATGTGCTCATGTGTATGGGGGAGGGAGCTCCCTGAAAATTCCCCAGGTCCCTCCCCATCACAATCCTATTCAAAAGTTGGACTCCTTCCCACAGTGATAGTATCCTGGCCCCAAAAGCAACTGTGCCACTGATGATAGATGCATTATTGAAATGCCAGTACAGTGCCTTGGAGATTAACAATCACACAGACAGGCATCCCCCTCCACCACACCAGGGAATGAGGTACACACTCACACCTCTCCACCACAAAGGAGACACAGGATTCACACACACTGCTGCACTACTGGATGGCAACACACACATCCCACACAGGCAGAGCCTACAAGATCGTTTGCACTCTCCTGCTTTATAGCTACAACAGTCTCAGTAGTGTTTTAGCAAGACCTGCCTGCCCCCACGGTCTACCCAGCTGCCCAAATCCCCATCTTCCCCAATCCCAAACTGCTGCAGTGACACTCTGCGGTTTCAATACAAAGCCCTGCTGCAATATGAAAATACAGGCAGAATAAAATAAATGCAATTTAATATCATGCTGAACATCATGGACTCTGGCGCTCAATGCGTCACTTAATTGTCTAGTGAATTCAGGAAGGCTCTTCCTCCTTCAACTCCTCTGAACATGTGCAGATCTTCCTGTTTGCTGCACAGGCCTGGCTGCGGGAACGGGCGGTGGGGATCATGGACATGGGAAATTACAGAAGCCAACAGACATGGGAAGCACCCAAGAGCTGGGGTGAGGACCTGATGTAAAATTTGCAGTAAGTGCCCAGATCCCTGATTCAGAACAACACTGAAGAACTATCTCCACCCCATAATCCCACAATCACCCTACAAGGTGCTGGCCAGCACCAGTTCCCTGAAACAGGCAACCTTCCTAGGAGATGTGGCTCAAAAAGGAGACAATTGCCCAGTTTATAACTGGGATAGCCCAGCAAATGTCAGGCACCCCGGACGCAGGTGAGAACCACATGGAAGGGGGCCGAATGTGGGCGCACGTTTGAACACAAGCTGGCCCTGGAATCAGTCCCGAGGGAATCTCATTGTGTCCCCTCCCCAGATTCCAGCCCTATAACAGGGCCTGTGTGCACCCACCCACAGAAGCCCCACTACCTGATTCTAGCTATTTGCCAGGCTGATGTGCAGTAACACCATCGCAGGGAGAACAAACTTCATGGAGCTGAGCAGATTATCCAACAGCAAGCTAAAGAGAGGGGGAGATGTGGGATGGATTCACCCTGCAAGTAGGAGAGGAAAGGGAAAACTTGTGAGTGCTGAATGGGGGCAGTGCAGTGGGAGCAGCTAGTGCCCTCCAGTTCCCAAAGTCTGGATCATCACCACACACGAGATTTGATCCCAGTTAACTCGTGAGTAAAATGGAGTCAGTCCGAGAGGCTCTCTGGAGAATTGGAGGAATCTGAGCATGAGTCAGAGGGACAAAGATGGATCTTTCACCCATTCCACTAGGAGCCAGGAGCTGTTTCCAGGTCACTGGAAAAGGTGCTGCCTGGATTTGGAGCAGTGCCTCTGCTTGGCAGATACACGAGGTTCTTTATCAAGATAAATGCATGTAGCAGAACCTGAGCTTATTTACACACAGCACCGCCATTCTCACCCAGACACCCTGTTTCAGGGCACTTAGCTGTACCCCTACCCCATGACCAGCTACCCATCCCAACATCGTCAGCTTGTTCTCCCAGCTCAGTGGTCACGTGGCCAAGTACAGACTCAGCTCCTGTCTTCATCACACCCACCCTTAGCCTGTGCCTGTGTTGATTTCTTGGAATTCCTTCAGGTTTGTCAGTATCTTTCTAATACTTCAGTGCTTGGAACTGAACGCTGCATTACTGGGGTGCAGCTGTCCCCCCCGAACTAGGGTAACTGTTCCCCCCAAGCTCTGGGATGCCAAGCCTCTGCCATCAAGAGACCCAGAGCAAAGTACAGTATCCCAGGTCTCCTCCCAGAGCTGCATATAAACTTACATCTTCAAGAGTGACATACTTTGGGTGCATGTGAAAGACCCTTAGAGGGGCCTGGCTTCCCAATATGGTGCTCAGCACTTTCTGGAAATCTGTTCAGTGACTCTAGCTGGCCCCCAAGTCACGAACAGCTTTGAAGCCATTGGCCATAGACGTTGACGGCAGAAGGCACCACTAGGACCACCCGTCCAATCGCCTATATAGCACAGGGAGTGATCTCTGCATGGAGGGAACTCCTCTTCCCTATGATGTATGTGACATTATCAAGCCTGCTCCGGGACACAATGTTTACACAGACCAGTGCTGCCACATTACATTGAGAGAGGCTTGGGGTGGGCCCTGCGTGCCAGATACCAACACCAGAACAGGGTTCTTCCAGAGGGAGGAGAGCGCAAATCAAAGCCCAGCTCAAGGAAAGCTCCACCGCCCTTGGCAAGGAGGAAATTCCTGCACTCCTCCAGCATGGAGGTGAAAGTGCCAGCCAGGCCACTGGCCCTCACTGGAATTTCCAGTTGGCTGCACTAGCATCCACAAGAAAGCTGAGCTTTAGGGAGGGTTCCCCAGGGCCCGGGGCTTCTGGCCTCAGTAGCAGGTCCTTACCAAGCACAATTCGATCCCCAACCTGAAGGCCACTAGGCTGACGTCTGAGCATGTCCAGGCAGACAAGCCCTGGCCAGCACCATTCCCACTCACTCACCACAGTGTATCCAGTAGCTCATTCCATCCTGCTGAGGGCAGGACAGGATCCAGAGCCTGGCAGGGATCCCTCATCCCACTCCCACACCCTCTCCAAAATGGGAAAGGGGGTAGGAGGAAATCAATGAAGCAGTGGAAAGAAAGGGGGTGGGAGGACCTGAAGGCACCAGGGGAGACGCCAGGAAAACCAGACCTGGACATAGGCAGGAGGTGGGGACCCACAGTTTAGAATTACCTTAAAGTCTGCTAGCTCCTCCAGACTGACCTGTGGCTGTGGATGATTTTCATCTGCTTCACCAATGTACTCCTGGCATCCTCTACAGTGCCTGCAGGGCACAGACCCAGTGTGACCGAAGCAGAGAGGGAGAAGGGACCAAAAGACCCCAGGTCAATGGGGAGTCAGAAATGTACAGGTGGCAACCTTGGGTGGGTGACCAGGAACATACCTGGGCACCGGGGGAAGAGAAGTGACTCGTGGGAGTAGGGAAACCAGAAATCTACCCAGGCACTGGGAGGTGAAAAGCTGCAGTAAGTGGGGGAAAGATGGGAGTGAGACTGGAATGTAGCTGGGTCCAGGGAGCTGGGGACAGGAGTGGCCCTGGGCACCCCATGTCCTCACCCAGCAGCACAACTTGCACCATGCTCAGCTCCTGCTGAGATGGCTGCAGCACTGGGCTGTGTGTTGCTCTGCGGTGCGCTGGGAGCAGAGACAGAGCCCTATGAGCCTGGACCCCAGCAATTTTTCAAATCATACCAGGCCCCACCCTGGCTCCAGCCACCGAGGACTAGCCGCTGCAGGGTGTGGTCAGACCGGCTGGGGAGTGGGGCAGGTGGCAGCGGCTGCCCAGATGGAAGGATGCAAGGGGAAGTGCTGAATAGCCCCAGCCCAGCACTGGGGCCAGGCCCCCATTTGTTCAAGACTCAGGCCTGGGGCATCACTTGTTGGACATTGGCACTGTTCCACCATGCCCCAGCAGGCCAGCTGAGGTAAGCGCTGCTTTCTAGGGAAATGTGCGCTGCCCCCAAGGCCAGGGGGCCCCTGTGCTGCCCCATGTGGAGCCCGCGTATGGACACCCCCACAGCTCAACATTGAGTAATCCCCCCAACCAACGTACAACAGCAACAGACAGAAACCAGCCAGGCTGGTAGGGCAGTGCACCTGCCACATCACCCCGCCAGGTGCGGCCCGGCCCCTACTCCCTGCACTGCTCTCCACACTCCTCCAAGTCCCACTGGAGCAAATGTGCAGAATTTGAACAGCAAGGGGCCGATGCCTGCATCAGGTGGCAGAGCAGCCTCTGCTGGTTCTAAAGGCCAGGAGAAAGAGCCAAGGGCCGTGTGTAGAGCATGAAGGCCCAGCCCCTCCTGCTGTAGGAAGAGGGGCCCAGGAAAACCCGGCCCAAATGCACATGGTTAGTGCAGCTAAACAGCCTCCCTTAGTGCCACTGGGAAACCATTAGCACTGAGACCAGCCCTGTGCTCCTGCTAACTCCTCGTCCCATTTGCCACAGTACTCAGTCACTGAACCACTGCTTATTAGTAGGAGAGCTGGCTGTCACTGCCACAGACCGTGTCTGTCTGAGCCAACTCCAGCAGAGCAGAAGGGACTGGCCTGTTCCCAGCCCCTGCCCTTGCACAGGGAAGGTAGATCAGCACACACCTAGCTGGCTGTGTCTCCCCCAGACAGCAGCTGATGCTCTGTACCAACTGTGAGCGATACTGCTACAGTCAATGCCCCGATTCTCGCAGGTGCTAGGCACCCATAAGCTCTCATTACGAATTCTGGGCGCTCAGCAGTCAGGGCCAAGGCCCAGGGGAGGGGCAGATTGGTTAGTTTGTAAAATGTTGGTTGACAACAAAAAAGCTGAAAGGATGGTCTGAAGCATACGGACGCCAAGCAACCACCCCAGGGGGAGCAGAATCCTGGGGAGAGCATGGCACTGCCCCCTTGTCAGAAGCCAGAAATGGCAGAAGGTAAAACCACAACAGGTTAACACATTCATTAGGATTAAAACTTTGTTTCTGAAGAAGGGAAACAACTCTCTCCCTAGGAAAGGGGGTAGCCAGGGGGCTGAGGAAGAGAAAACTAAGGAGCAGCATCCCAGCTCGTCATTGCTGCACAATCTGCAGCAGGGTCTGAAGAGGGGAGAATGTGGGAGAAGATGCCTTGCTGGAGCCCGCAGCAGCTTCTTGTCTCAGGATCTGACCTAGAAAGGCTTGATTTGCTTCTCCAGGACAGAGAACACTCCACACACTTGTCCTCAATCATCCTAGCTCTGCAGGCCTTTCTCATGCTCCTCCTCCTCCACTTTCTTCATGGCCTCCAGTACAGCCAGCTCTTTTGCTTCTTTCTTCTGGTTCCTGGCTTCAAACTCCAACCTGCAACAACCAGGAAATTCCATGAAACTCCCAGTCTCCCATCCATTAATATTCCCAGAAGCCGTTGCCCAGCTGAGAACAAGGAGGCATACAGCCCATCTCGATCAGCTACTACTTCAGAAGCTTTACTGTAACCCCTTCTGTAAAGCCATCGTCTCCAGAACAGCCTCTCCCTTAACTCAGCCTAGCAAGTATTTAGCATTATGCAGTCCAGGCAAAGGCACAACTCAGATTGCATTAAGATGTTTGCCCTTCCCCACATGTATCCTCTGTCACCAGCCAAGTCATGTCACTTAGTTGGTCTTTTTAGTGAAAGTTGATAGATTGTAGCATGTGCACCCTACACCCAAAGGCAAAAAGCTCTCACATGCAGTACCAAGGAAAGGGACAAGCATCTACTGAAATGGGTAAAATGTGTCTATTATACTGCTACAAAGATGATCCTGGAATCCCCACACAGCTTTACTAATGCCTCAGTCTTGCTCTGCCCTAGTCCAGTCTCAGTCCCTCCTAAAACAGGTGGCTAATTTTGCTGAAACTCCAAACTAGGATTTACTATTCGCTATAGCCAAGGTCCTTGGAGATGAAAGGCTTAGGCTTGAAAGGGCAAAATGCCAACAGCTGGCCAGAGGTGACAGCATAAGGAGTTCCCCACCCCAAGGATACAGCAGAGGAATTCCTATCCCTCCCCATTTAATACTAATAGTAAATAAATTAATAAAACAGGCTCCTGTGAGAAACCCAAGCAGAGGGCATGGAAGTGCTTTAAGACTAAATGAGTTAAAGCCTCACAGGAGGTAGGAACTACATTCATCTTACGGACGAGGTAAGGCCAGCTGCAGAGTTACGCAATGGGGCATGCATAGTCTAGCTACTCATTTTCATGTACAGTTCTAGAAATCAGACCCTAAGCGACTTTCCCCAAGTTACAAAGTACATCTGTGACAGAGCTGGGAACAGAAGCCAGATCCCGACTCCCAGTTCTGTGCCTTAACCACAAGACCTTCTTCCTCCTGTCTGTTCACTACTGTTTGTCCTGATGCTGGTTATGGGATCAGTCTGTGGCTAACATGGAGGTCAGGAAAGCCAACCTGTTCTTAATGATTCTTTGCACAATCAGGTCTGTGGTGAGGTTGCTGCCACTGGCCACCAGTTGGAAAATGCCGCGTCTCTTGGGCTCCTGCAAACAAATACAGCAGGCAAAGATGGGAACAACATCAGGCTCTTTGGATTTAAAGCCCAGTGAGTGAACAATGAGCAGAATCTGAGGAAGGTCCTGAGGGCCCCCAGCCTGGCACATGAAGTAGAAACAATCTTCTCTTAGGAAGCAAAGAAAATCTCCACTGCAAGCCCACAAGCTGCATGGGTGCAAAGGCAGAAAGTGAGCTGGGCTCCCAGCAGGTTGGCTGTCCCAGGCTGGCGTAGCAGAGCTGAGATTAGAGGATTTTCCACTCTACTGTGAAGGCAACAAAACAAGTCAGAACAAAACAGTGACTAATGAGAAGGAACCATTCTTGGTATTCTGTAGGTTCTGCTGCTGAAGTCAGAGCTGCCTGCCAGGAACTTGTTTGGGTGACGCACAGCCTGACATGCACTCTCAGCTGGGGAGCCATGCCACATCCAACAAAAATGGGGTCCGTGGCAGCTGCTCGAGGCTCACCTGGTATGGGTCAGAGCCATCCTTGTCTGGCACCACCTCAGTCAGTCCATGACACACAAGTTCCACCTGCGGAGATGAGCACAAGGTCACTATTAATATTAAATTCCTTTCTGAAATTGTCACTTCTCTGTGTTAACAGCATTAGAGCCAGATAGGACTTGCCCCAAATTCTCTGCCCATTGCAGGGGCAGCCTGGCGATGCACCAAAGCCAACAGCTCACCCTGTAAATGTTGGCAACAGTACCACAGAGTCATGAAGTGAGACATTTACAAAGGGGCTGGTGCTCTGCCAACTCCCCCACACCCAAGTGCTCCCAATGCCAGCATGCCTTACCCAACAGAGGCCTTAGCTCGGCCCGCTCTGCTCCACCCTCAGCATCGCACAGACACACTCCAGCGAGCAGTACCTCATGCACACCCACGAACGAACGAGGAACTGGCACTCACCCTGAAGTGATCCAGCAGATCGGCAGTAACTGCATAGGGGGCTCCAATCACCACCTCTGACACATACTGAAGAAAAAGCCAAGCATGATCCCAGGGCCAAGAAAGCAAAGTCCAGCCTGTCCCCCAACAGCCAGTCCAGCTGTTCAGTTGTGTGTGTCTGGGGATGTGAATAGTGGAACTGCAATATTTGCAAAGGGGACTCTATAGCCAGCCCACAAAGCGCAGCTTCCGTCTCTCCTCTGAAGAGCCTGGTTCCCCAGGTGGGAACAGGCTAGTGATGGAGCCAATATGCCATGAGTTTGGCCCCAGTCTGGCTGACACCAGGAACTGTGACCTCGCAAAGGATGGTACTTCAGCTTCTCACTGCTGAAGACCTACAGCAGTGCTTGTGCTATGTGAACTGAGTGTAAAAGGATCTAAGCTAAGAGCAAACAAAATGGTTTTCTAAATTAATTCTGGCTGTATGTGCACAGAATACCCTCAGGTGAATGACCCGGGGGAAGTATCCCTGGAGCTCCTTTAATCAGAGATTCCTGGAGCGCTACACAAATCCTGTCACCAGTGCAAAGTGCAGGTATTTCTTTGGAAGAATACA
Source organism: Mesoclemmys tuberculata (assembly GCA_007922155.1). Lineage (NCBI taxonomy): Eukaryota > Metazoa > Chordata > Testudines > Chelidae > Mesoclemmys > Mesoclemmys tuberculata. The sequence continues at coordinate 23,277,969 of ML675637.1, forward strand.
GCAGTCTTTCTATAGTACACAGCAACTCTGCTTTCTGAGATGTAATTGAAGAGAGCAGAATGTCATTACTCAAGTTGCCCAGAACACTGAGGCTAAGAGCTTGTCTACACTTGCTCTTATTCCAGCAAAACTTCTGATGCTAAGGGGTGTGGAACAAACCCACCTCTTTGAACAACATAATTTTGCTGGCATAAGTGCTTGTGTGGACAGCACTATGTCAGCAGGGGACGCTCTCCCGCTGACACAGCTACCGCCCCTGTTTAGGTGGCTTTATTATGTTGATGGAAGCACTCTCTCCCGCTGACATAATGCGGCTATGCAAGAGCTCAACTTTTAAGTGCGGATTAGCCCTAACATCGAAACTCTTCATAAGAATGCCTTGGGATCTTTAATGACAAGTGCCCAGAGTGTTGGTTTGACATTTTTAGCACCAAGCCGAGGCACTGTTTCAATAGTGACTTGACAGAAGGCACGCCAACACCAACTTCCACAACACCTGGATGTTCACGTGGTCTGGTACTGACCAGGCTTGCTCCTACTTAGCTTGGGCATCTTACGAAAACATAGCGCAATGCAGGGTTAGTAAGCCGGTCAGTGACTGGTCAATTACCACCTACTATTTGATCATGTTCAAATACAGTCAAATATTCCAGCAGGAATGCCCTGATCGGGGGCAGCAGCCTACTGTTTTGATTGCATCATGGTGCCATGCTTTCATTTTTTACCGCTTCATTTCATTGTGTTTTACACTTTTCTTAGTTAAAATAACTCATTTAAGTAACCTGATTTCTGTAATTAGGCATATGCATGTGTCTAAAGCTAAGCCTATTGGAGACCATAAAGTCCTACTCTTTTGCTACAGTTCTAATAAATCAGTGCTTTAAAATATCTGACCATTCTGACATCCACAATATTTGACCAATAACTGACTGGGCAATTTACCCACCCTAGCAAAAGGCACTTTGGCTGAAGAACAGGATAGCAGTGTGTAGTTCAAGAAGCAGAACTCTGACCAGACACCAGCTTTGCCAGTGGATAACGAATCTCAACATCCCACAGCCCGGGTCTTTCAGCAAAGATGGCAACCATGCGACAGACACTCACCCTGCATGCCAGGACACTAAGTGTTCTCTCGTGGATGTTCATGATGGGGTAGTTCTTCCCTTTGTAACGATTCACTTCCTATGGGCAAAGCACTGTAGTCACCACTAGGGCAAGATGAGCCCCTCCTTCCTGTCCCCTCCCTCCATGAAACTCATTCTGCCACTGTGCAGGAAACGACTGTCTTCTGAGGGCTCCCAGAGAACGATCTGCCTGGCTCAGAGAGCACGGCCCCCAACAAAGATAAAACAGGCATCCCGACTGCTCTGAGCCCAGATAGGGGACCTGGCCTGCAGCCAGCACAGCTCTCTGCCTGGGCGTTAAGCAGCACTCCACACTGACCTGATCGAAGTGCAGCCCAGCAATGATGTAGGGTCTCTCTGCCAGCAGGTGCACCTTCTCCAGAAAATCCACATGCCCAATGTCTATGGCTTCTGTTAAGGAAGTGGGGCCAGCACCACAGATGGGGGGAGAAGGAGAGTGATACTAAGAGGCTGCAGTGAGAGAGGTGAATTTGAGGAATTTTTGTTACTTGCTGCCCTTGTGCCCTGGGCAAAGGCCTTGCTTCCCCCATCTCACGAACTCTGGGCACCTCCTTACACACCCTCCCAGCTATTGTGTTAATTCAATTCTATTCAGCCTCTTCCAAAAATTTCTAACAGCTTTAGCAGCCCTGTGGCAACTAGCCCAGCCCTGGAGAGTGGGACACACAGGGAAAGAAAAATATCCCACAGGCTGACCCCACCGCAGGCAGTGCTCAGCTCTCCCTGACCAGTTGTCACTTAGTCACTGTGACAGGAGGCTTTTAAGAAGGGAATAAAAGGGACCTTGGAAGGTCCAACCATCTTCATTCCCCAAACCTGCTAGTCACAAACCCATTGAAATGGAACTGCAGCTCTTTTCTCAAGGCCATTTCCCTGAACAGGCCAAACGCCCCCATGGAAGAGCCCTGTTCCTCCCCCAACCCCCTTCTCCAGAGAGGGAAGGAAGAGGCAGTGCACAGTCCTAACCCTCTGCTCCAGTGGGCAAGTGTGAGACTGAGACTACAGCCTTCCCACCCTCCCCTGCCTAGGTAGCACAGAGTCTACGGATACGGAACAGGTCAAAAGCTCCGGCCACATAGATGATGGTGTCTCCTGGCTGTGGCTCCTTCCCAGATGCAAACTGGATGATCTTTTGGGATGTCTGCAGGAACTGAGAGACTCCAGTCCAGGGGCTGTGACCTTTAGGACCCTAGACAAAGAAGAACAATGTTCAATCCCAGCAGCACAGGGTAGGTTAAAATGGTATATGGGTGCCACATAAGTAGGCCCAGAGACAGCTCAAGGGCAGGGCTGGAGGAGGAGGATGCCGGCAGAAAGCCAAGCAGAAAACCTGCCTAGCAGCAACTTGCACTCCCTTGGCTCCCAGCACTCAGTATTCAGACATGAGCACCTTCCCTTATTCACACAAGGATCCCTTCTGACCCACCTCTGCTATTAGCTAGTTCCTGAACTCCACCAAGAGCCACATAAGGAGATGCTCGAAGAAAACCAGAGGTGCAAGGGCTCCAGGACAGCCCAGGCCTGGTATGTTAATTTAGCAGGCAAAGACAAATGGAGCCAGGCTTGCCCTAGTTGCACCTACCACAAAGCCCCCCACTCACCCACCCTTTCATCAGGCAGGTCAGAATTTTAGATCCATTATTAAAATGAGACCATCCAAAACCAATCAGCCAAGATGACCCTGTCCAGTGTGAGCACAATTCAGAGGGACAGAGTTCTAGCCCCACTGAGTGGCAGGATTGTGAAATAGCAGCAGATTTTCACCAGCTCATTTGCATTTACTGTGAAAACCTGATGCGAACAGTTCCAAAGGCTTAAAAAAGGAAGAAGAAAACTCAGCTCATAAGAACAGGAGTGTTTCCCAGGAACAACATTCCCCACGGAAGGGATGGCGTGTAATGAAATCTGTAGGAGGCCCCAGAGGCAGACTGTGCAGAGCCTGCATGTCCCAAGATGATTTCAGGGAGTTTGGAACTCCACTAGTGCCATTGTAGTTCCCCGAATCCTGCAGCCAGTCACCAGCTGTGATGAAAAGGCTGCCTTAGGGACCACTGGAAGAGCACGAAGTTGAAAGTAACAAAACCCAAAAATGATCCAATCTATCCAGAAGATGGACAAGGGAAAGTACAGCGGGTGGAAGCAAGTTGTTTGGGCAATGTTTCAGCCGCAGAGCCAGGAGTGTGGGTCTGGTAACAGGCCTCACGTTCTCACACACTCTGGGCACCGGACCAGAAATAGCCAGAGAAATGTCTGAATGTGGCCGTAGAGTTGAGCATTATACTGGTTGACGGTTGGAGCTGTGGGTCCCAATTTTTCTGAGCTGAGCGCACAGTTGCTATGATTATACATATAAACTGGGTGCATCAATAAGGGATGAAATTGAACTTGTGCACTTCAGCCCAGCGTGCCTCACACCCAATCCCTTCTGAGTAAACTTAGCTCAAAAGGCACATGAATGACCAGAGTTGTGTCCTTGGCTGGAACACAGCTCAAGTGAAAGGTCAAGGGAAATCAAGGCAAGGGGGTGAAAAATGGAATGTATGAGCAAAAGACAGAGAGGGGCTCAATGGGGTACTGCACCCTCCACTGCGTTTACAGCACAGCTCAACCCGCCCAGCTTCCCAGGCCCACTCCAGACTTACCTGTTCACCTCAGTGACTACTGCAGATATATTATAGGCCTGGGAGGGGGTTGCTTTGATTATCACTGAGCAGGAAGACCACCTTATACTGCAGACACCAACGCACATCTGGAATCCTTCTCAACTAGGCCTCAAGTGCCACCACCTAGTGCTGGATGTCCACTGCCAGGAACCCACACTCACCTTCCCAAAGTTATCCTTGTGCTTTCGGTAATCCAGGTCTTCATCCTGCACAAAGGAAGTGGAGAATTATAATGCTGATTCTGAGGTGGATCGCTCAGCCCAGTACAAGCTCCTGCCAATTGGCAAAGCAAAGGAGCTGGGAAATGCCCCAGCCCCAGTCACCATCCACAGCTGTCTGACTCACTATGTTGCTGTGGTGAGCCTTGGTCATGAGCAGCATGCGACCAACCAGGTCAGTAGTGGACACTCCCTGGGTGCGTTTGCATTCCCTGCAAGAAACCAAGCAAAGGATAAAGCAGCAGGATCCCCCCAGTCTGCAGGAACAGTCAGGAAGCCCACCAAACCCAAACAAGGCCTTTTTCCGTACTTGGCATGTCACGTGTAAAAGAACATTTTCTGATCTGAGTCTCACCACTCATTGTGTGCAGCTCCTGTGAAGGGTGGCCTAGGGCAACTCTGTAGCACTGCTGTCTGCAATCCATGGCGGTAGTGGCATGTGGATGCCCAGTGGGAACAGGAACACCCCCACACTTTCAACAGGCAGGTAGCCAGCCACCTGTTGCCTGCAGTGCCTCCTGGAGGCCACATGAGTAAAGCCAACTAAAGCAGCTGGGACCCACCACAGCTAATAAAAAACAAGGTGAAGATGCAACTCGAAGACACCAGCATCTCAGCTGAGATCGATGCCCTCTGGCTTAAACAGAAATTCCCAGGTGGTCTGAGTGTAATAGGATAAGAACAGGAGTGGCAATGTGTTACCTGTATCTCCCAGCTGTCTTCACCTCTTCATAGGTATCCCTGCCATCTACCGTTAGTGTGATGTCATCTACAGAGAAACAGAAGCATCATAGCACCACTCCCTCCAACCTCTTGTGCAAATCAGACGAGCTGCTGTGGGAGCAGGAAACACAATGGCTGAGTGTGACCAGCACACAAGCCAGAACAGGAACAGGAGCACAAGCTTCATGCTTCTGATCTAAATCATGGTGTACACACAAGCAACCTCTTCAGTGCCAGGGAACAGTTGGGAGTTCGCCACTCTTCCCTGACCTGGGAGGAAAGCAGATTCATAGGTTCTAAAAATAATTAAATCATCTAGTCTAACTTTCTGTATAACTTAGTCCATAGAATTTCATCCAGCTACCCCTGTACTGAGCCCAATAATCTGTCTGACTAAAGCATATCTTCTAGAAAGGCATCCAGCCTTGATTTGAAGTCATCAACAGATCACAAATCCAAAACATCCCTTTGTATTTTGTTCCAATGGTTAAATCACCCTCACTGTCAAAAATGTGTGCCTTCTTTCTCATTTGAATTTAGCTGGGTTCAGCTGCCAGCCATTGGTTCTTGTTGAGCCAGTCTCTTTTGAATGAAAAAGCCCTTTGGTACCCAGTATTCTCTTCCCATGAAGTGATTTACACAGTGAGACCGAGTCATCTCGTGATCTTCTTTTTGATGAACTGAACAGACTGAGCTCTGTAAATCTCTCACTTTGGGTTTTCACTGCAAAGTTAACTCCGGTGTTGCTCCCTAACAATGCCCAGGACAGACAAGTTCTTCGACAGTTCACCAAGAAAGAATCATGAAGCAGCTCATCTCACTGCAGCACAAAGAAGCATGATGGATGCCCAGTAGCCCTAGGGACACACTCAGATGAGTACAGCATCAGCAAGTATAAAGTAACTCACGTAGGGCTTTGCAGGATGGTTGCCCACACTTAGGCTAGACCAACAGTTCTCAAACTGGGGGCGGAACACCTAAGGGTGTGCGAGATGGATCATGGGAGGGCACCCTGGGTGGAGTTTGGGGGTCACAGAAGGTAATGCCCTCCAAACTTAGGTTGATGGAGCTGTCTCCCCCTGCTGTGGGGACCCTGGTGCCTCACACGGGCAGTCCTGAGCAGGTGTTTTTTTGCGGGGAGCACTGCTGGCGGAGCTGGGGACAGAGCTGGACCAGCTCCACGCTCTACACAGCTGCTTCCATCTCCATTCGGAGTGCTGCTCCTGGCAGTCACTGCCCATCTCTTGCAGCAGCAGCAGCTCCTCCCCGCTACTGCTACCCTGCAGCTGCGTTCACACTGCTGCCCAAGGATAATCCCGATGACAAGGTACAATTCCCTGCCACAGGTCACATCGGGCTCCGGAGGAGCTGCTGCTACCCCTTGCCCCCCTCCCCCAAATTAAGCAGTCAAACTCTGCCTATGATATGTAGGCCCTGTTTTTTTTCTGAAAGTGGGGGCGGTTCGCGGGAAGAAGGGGCACAATTGTTACCCAAAAGTCCTGGGGGGAGGGAGGGAAGGCTGCATTCAAGAAGTTTGAGAACCGCTGGGCTAGACTAGCCCAGGTGCCAATCACCAAATTACCCTCTGGAGCAAAAATATTCCCTAAGGCATTGTTACAGCCTTCAAAAACTTTCTGTGGCTTTTTTCTACACTCTCTCCAATTTTTCAACATCCTTTCAAAAATGTGGACACCAGAACTCTACGTAGTGTTCCAGTAGCAGTCTCCCCAGTGCCACACACTGAAGTAAAATTCCAGGGGAGGTTTCTCTCAGTCATCTCAGGATACCCAGCCTGCTTCTTTCTGATCCCTACAGCAAAAAGAGGCCACAACGCAGAAAGTGCAGGTCCCACAGCACAGGGAAATGAATGGGTTCCAACCCAGGGATTCTGTAATCTGTGATGATGGCCCTGTGAGCAGTGATTACAACCCCCAAGCAGCAATAGTGCTCTTGCCTGTGTCCCAGGCAGCCTGCTTAGCTGCATGGCTCAAAAATCTATCCCTGACCTAGTATGAAGCAGTTCCATACCCTCACCCGTGTTATATGGTGGAATATAATGCTGTACTGCAAAGAACAAAGACCCAGTGCCAGGGAAAAGCCCTGACTCTCTGGCAGAGACACTGGAGTTGCTGCTGTTCTGTTACACTTCCAGATAAACTTAGTTATTTCATATTTCCCTTTGACATCACTGTGCCTTGGAAAAGCTACAGCATCAAGGATGAGGACGGAACTTTTCTTTTCACACAGAAGCAGCGAGTGATTTGACAGAGGGGATGACAGCAGCAAAACTAGAACCAAACCCACCTGCCCTTCCCTGCACTTGGCCCCTTAGTTACACAGAGCACTCGAGACTGAGAGAGCAGCCAGAACACTCACTGCCATGTACACAGAAGTCACAGTTATACTTGTCCAAGGTTTCCAGCGTGGTGACGTAGGGCGCTCCTGCGGCAATCTCATCCACCCACTTGATAGCACGCACCATTTTGTACCTCTCCTCCTGGGTAAAGACAGGTGGTCCCTTGTGCTTGGCAATCTCCTCTGGATTCCAAAGGAAAAAAGTCAGTTACAGACACATCCAGGGCAGCCATAGAGGAAATTATACAAATTCCTTCACGAGCCCCAGTTCATGGGGTAGGGGGACACGTTATGGGGGTAGCTATCCCACAGAACCACAGTTTGGTATGTGGGAGCTAAGCCCAAATGGGATTAGCGGGGGGAGTGGGGGACAGGGGGGACGACAGTGAAGTCTAACGGACTCCATAACAGGCCTGAACATATTTTACCTTATTTGATCCATTTTGCAGGTGTGTAACAAGAGCCCATCCCAAAATCCTACCTGAGGGAAAGGTGGTCCATGCCCCAAATTCTACCTGCTTTAACCCTGCAGTTCTTAGCATCTAGAAGATGGGTTTGCCTGGCTCCCTGGCAGCCCATAGAAGGGAACTGTTTTCATAGAATCATAGAAGATAGGGTTGGAAGGGACTTCAGGAGGTATCTAGTCCAACCCCCTGCTCAAAGCAGGACCAACCCCAATGAAATCATCTCAGCCAGGGCTTTATCAAGCCTCACCTTAAAAACCTCCAAGGATGGAGATTCCACCACGTCCTTAGGAACCCATTCCAGTGCTTTACCACCCTCCTAGTGAAAAAGTTTTTCCTAATATTCAACCTAAACCTCCCCCGCTGTAACTTGAGACCATTGCTCCCAGTTCTGTCATCTACTATCACTGAGAATAGCCTAGCTCCATCCTCCCTGGAACGCCCCTTCAGGTAGTTAAAGGCTGCTATCAAACCCTCCCTCATTCTTCTCTTCTGCAGACTAAACAAGCCTAGTTCCCTCAGCTGCTCCTCATAAGTCATGTGTTCCAGCCCCCTAATCATTTTTGTTGCCCTCCGCTGGACTCTCTCTAATTTGTCCACATCCTTCTTGTAGTGGGGGGCCCAAAATTGGACACAGTACCTCAAATGTGGCCTCACCAGAGACAAATAGAGGGGAATAATCACTTCCCTCGATCTGCTGGCAATGTTCCTAATAATGCAGCCAAGTATGCCATTAGCCTTCTTGGCAATAAGGGCATACTGTTGACTCATATCCAGCTTCTTGTCCACTGTAACCCGCAGGTCCTTTTCAGCTGAACTGCTGCCTACCCTGTCGGTTCCCAGTCTGTAGCAGTGCATGGGATTCTTCTGTCCTAAGTGCAGGACTCTGCACTTGTCCTTCTTGAACCTCATCAGATTTCTTTTGGCCCAATCCTCTAAATTATCTAGGTCACTCTGTATCCTATCCTGGCCCTCAAGCATATCTACCACTTCACCAAGCTCAGTGTGACCTGCAAACTTGCTGAGGGTGCAACATACTCCATCCTCCAGATCATTAATGAGGATGCTAAACAAAACCAGCCCCAGGACCAACCTCTAGGGCACTACACTTGTTACCAGCTGCCAAATGGACATTAAGCTGTTGAGCACTACCCATTGAGCTCACTGATCTAGCCAGCTTTCTATCCACCTTACACTTGTCTTTGTTGAATTTCATTTTGTGGTCTGTAGCTCAGTTCTCCAATTTATCAAGATCCCTTTGAATTTTAGCTCTATCCTCCAAAGTGCTGATAATCCCCGTCCCTTGGGCTCATCTGCAACCTTGATCGGTATGCTCTCTATACCTACATCCAGGTCACTAATAACACCAGATCCAGAACTGATCCCTGGGGAAACCTCCCTCAAATCCAGCATCCTTCTATTAATAGTTACACTTTGTTTGCAGTTGTTTAACCAATTACGTATCCACTTAATGATAGTTCTGTTGAGCCAGCATTTCTCCAGCTTATTTATCAGAATGTCATGTGAGACTGTGTCAAAAGCCTTGCTGAAATCCACATATATATCAGCAGCATTCCCCCCAAAATCAGTTACCCTGTCAAAATAAATCAGGCTGGTTTGGCAGGATTTGTTTTTGGTAAACCCATGCTGGCTGCAAAAGTAACCATCCATACCAATGGGAATCATGTCATCATTTTAGGGTACCATGAATCCCATCCTTACTGTAGGGAGCTCTGCCTCTGCAGAGTGAATATTAGATCATCAAACGGTATGAACAGCAAGTTATTTCTGCTTCAAATCAATTGGGCATTTGAATGGTGGTCAAAAGGAAGTGGGAGAGAAGATGGAGGCCCCTTCATCTTCAGGTAGTCACAAACTGAATGTATTACACATTGCTCCAGTAACTTCCCAGGTATTGAGGTCAGCCTGACTGGTCTACAGTTTCCTGGCTCCTCCTTTTTGCCCTTTTTAAAGATGGGCACTGCATTAGCACTTCTCCAGTCTTCTGGGACCTGTACTGTCAGCCATGAGTTTGTAAATATTGTTGCCAGTGGCTCTGAGATTTCTTCAGCTAATTCCTCCAGTACCCTCAGGTAAATAGCATCTGGCCCCATTGATTTGAATTCATTCAAATTGGTTAGAAGCTCTGTCATGTTCTTTGCTTATCTCGATCTGCATCCCCTTCCCCTTTATGGTCTATGGTAACTTCAGTAGTCAGTCATTCGGTCACGTTATTTTTTGTGAGAAGACTGAAGCAAAGCAGGCTTTAAGGAGCTCTGCCTTCCTATCATCTTCTGTCACCTGCTCACCTCTATTCAGCAACGGACCCACAGCATCCCTGAGCTTTTTTTTTTGTCTGAAATAGTTGTAATTGGTTTAAGGATGTCTCTGCTATGGTTTGCTGTTTGCACTAGCATGACTAGACAGACTTGTAACTGTTTAAGGGGAGCAGTATGACCTGATGGATAGATCACAACACTGGGACTCAGGAGACCTAGGTTCTATTCCTGCTCTGTCAGTAGCCTCGTGACAACTTTGGGCAAGTCCCTTCCCCTTTCTGTGCCTCAATTTCCCTATCTGTGAAGTGCAGGTAATGATACTCCCCTCCTCTGTAAAGTGCTTCGAGATCCAAGGATGATAAGCGCTACCTAAGAAAGAGGTATTATTATAAGCTACACTAATGCAAGTTTTCTAATACAAGCCAGACCCGAGAAACAGTGCCATGTGCTCTGGACTCTGAAATCTTTCACAGAATCATTGAAATATAGGGGCGGAAGAGACTTCAAGAAGTCAACAAGTGCAGACTCCTGCACTGTGGAAGGACCAAGTAAACCTAGGCCATCCCTGACAGATGTTTGTCCAACCTGTTCTTAAAATCCTCCAGGGATGGCAATTCTACACCCTCCCTTGGAAGCCTATTCCAGAGCTTAACTAGCCTTGTAGTTAGATAGTTTCTCCTAACATTAACCTAAATCTCCCTTGTGACAGATTAAATCCATTACTTCTTGTCTTACCTTCAGTAGACACAAAGAACAATTTATCACAGTCCTCTTTATAACAGCCCTTAAAATATTTGAAGATTATTATTGGATCCCCCTTCAATCATCTTTTCTCAAGACTAAACATACTCTGGTTTAACCTCTCTTCATAGGCTGTTTTCTAAACTTTTTATCATTGGAGAGAGTCCAGAGGAGAGGAATAACAATTTGTCCAAATCTTTCCTAAAGCCTGGCATCCAAAACTGGACACAGCACTCCAGCTGAGGCTTCACCTGTGCCAAACAGAGCAGGACAATTATCTCCTGTGTTTTACATACTTTATCTACCAGTAAACAAAAGGTAAGAAGAGTGCAATCTGACTCTGATCCCTAACCAGATATACTCCCTCCTTTGATGGCTCTGTTGCTGTTAGAGGAGCTATAACTGGAACTTTGTCGCACATCAGGCTCACCATCCTCAGTGCAGATTTTGTTGTGTGACTCTAGCAGCAGATGAAGGACTGAGAAAGCATCTTACCATCCGTGTGGACTCCCACAATGAGATAGTCTCCCATGGCCCGAGCCTGGCGCAGCTGATTCGAGTGGCCATAGTGCACCATATCATAGCTAGAAAAACAAAGGATCTGTGTTAGGCCTAGTGGACAATTAAGAGCATTCAGCTGCATAACAATGGGATTTGACCCTCCCTCTGCAGTTCAGTCAGAGACCCTCTTCCACTCACTCCTCCCCCACAAAGAAAATTCAGAGGGTTAAAGTCTCCAAGCAGCTATACCTCTGGTAGAGACTATTATGCAGCTAACCTAGACCAAGAAGTTACAATGTCACTGTGCAATGAATTGGTGTGACAAGCTGTACCCCATTGTACACATTTATAGTGTGATTTGTGTATCATTCATGTTCACCCTTACAGTGTAACAGCGTATGGTCTAACGCAAAGTAGGTCACATAAGGTGTTTCTGGAATGTTCATAAGACACTGAACATTTTTGCCAAGGTATCATGTTTCCCGCAATGTCACATATGTACAGATATCAAACTCTGGCAAGTCATATCCCCAAAGGTGTCTCTCACATGGCTTGAATAGATGCAGACAAACACAAAGCTAAGATTCCACGCCTCGCAGAGGTCTGCACACAGGAACAATGGACTAGCCTGAGCACCTTTGAGCACTTTGGCTTAAGTGGAAGAAATCATACCCATTGCCGTACCTCACCGATCACCCAGGGGGTCAAGAAAACTTATTAAAAGAGAGAGACATCTTTGCTTCAGAGCTCTCCCTTGAAATCCCTCTACATAGCAACATCAAAGACACTGACAACTGCCCTTGGGTACAGGGGGAGCCTGGTTTCAAGATTCATCTCAGCCAGCTGTGGGTAAGCTAACACCACAGACTGAAAAGTTACTGAAATATCAAGCTTAGTTTAGGATGTATGTTACCTTTTAGTTAATTGTGGTCTAATGTCTTGATTCATATTAATCTGATTTATGATCACTTAAAATCTTGCTGCAGTCTTATGTAAAACAAACTTGTTGTTTTATCTAAAATAGTGCATGGGGATCGAGCGTGTATAGAGACAGCACTGGGGCATAACAATTTCTTTGATAAATTGATGGACAAATGTAAATGAGCTTGCAGGGGGCAGTGTACAGCACTGAACCCTGTAAAACGGCAGTTCCCAGGGTTGCATCTGGGACCGGGGGTGCTTGCTGGGGGTCAATCCCATGAGCTCCTTCACTAGGTCAGGGTCTGATTACTCGCAGGAGGATGGGCGTGGCCTGACCCAGAAGTGGGTGATCCATGCAGCAAAGCAGAGTAAGTCGTGGCGCAGGAGGGAGGAATCAGGACGACATAGCCACGCATCAGTCCAAATTGGAAGGGGGGGGAACATCACAATTGGTTAGAGGAACAGGGCTGTCAAAAAAGACCCCAGTCCACCAGATACACAGCTTGGAGAAGGGCTGACCAAAGGGCAAATCTCCATGCCAATGTTACCAGAGACTACATTCTATCAGCCAGCTCTGTTCCCCCGACAGAAGAATCCTGTTGCTTGGTGACACTTGGGAAGAGACCCAGAAGTAATTTCCTCCCTCCCATCCTCACTTGGGTAAGAGAGGGTGTTTCTATAAACAGGTTGGGTGCCCAAAGATCCAAGCAAGACAGGGAGGACTTAGACCCTTGCCAGGTTTTATCATGCCCCACAGCTGAAAGGAATTTCATAGGAGCAGGTGGTGCACTGAAGCCTCAAAGAAGCTCCATTCAGTCCCCAGTATTGGACAGGACAAAGACCAACAATACATAAACACTTAAGATACAGGGATAGCAGGGACAGTCCTGGAGCATCTTCTATAAGAACTCACTGTTCTTCTGTGGAATTCACCCTACAGGGCTTATGCCAGGGCTCAGATGTGCACAGGGGCAGATAAAAATGGATTTTTTTCATTTAAAGCAGAATTTTAAAAATTAAATACATATTTATTTATAAAATAGAAATTGACTGGTGTCTACGCTTACTATATGCAGTGTTGTCGTAGTGTGTTGGCATCAGGATGTTAGAGAGACTAGGCGGGTTAGGTCATATCTTTTATTGGACCAATTGCTGTTAGCGAGAGAGAAGCTTTTGAGCTTACAGAGAACTCTTCTTCAGCTCTAGTCATGGGAGGAAGGGGGGAAGTGAGGAATCGTAGTGAATTATAGATTGCCGTAATAAGCCATAAATCCAGAGTCTACAAATAGGAGTGTTAATGGGTCTCTTCTCCTTGAATGGCCCTTGAAGCATGTGATAACTGCTTATGCTAAACCATCAGTCCCAGCCTGTATTTATCTATGACATTTTCCGGACCTGACGAAGAGGTCTATGTCAGCTCATGTCTCTCACCCCCCGAAGTTAGCTCCATAAAAGTTATTACCTCACCCACTTTGTCCCTCTAAACTTCTTATAATCTATTGAAATCATTTCAATTAAATACAAAAAACCCTAGGCAGTACATGTTTGTGGCCAAGTCTTAAAGAGTATAAAACACCTGAACTACTGGAAGCCACTGGCTAAAATCTGAAACCTCAGTTTGTTGACATGCTAAACCAAGCTTTGACAGCAGTAGCCTCTTGCGCAGGTGCAGAGGGAATATCTTTTTAATTACGATTTCTTCAGCTAGATCAATTCAATGACTAGTTCATTCAAAATTAAGAATTTAAATTTAATTTAAATCAATCTACCCTGCCCAGGAATGCTTCAATAGTCCAGGAACAACAAATTTGTCACAAATAGCCTGCAAGGCCCTTCTCAACTCTCTGCCCACTTCTCACCATGACACTCCCCCCATCCTCCAACCTGCCCATGTTACGAGCCTTGTCTGCTTCTCCCACACTTGAACTCTGTGCTGCCCCCTCCACCCATGACACACCCTTCCCAAATACATCTGCAAGGCTCCTTCTCTCTCCTCTTTCAAATCCCTCTTCCAGGTCCATGGCTTCTATGGTCCCTACAAGTAATTGGCCAAATAATCAAAGACAAGTTGAAAGAAAGGCAGGTTTAGTTAATGTGAAATTATTTATTAATTCATTATTATAATGTTTAAAAGACGTGTGCATGTTGTAAGAATATTCCTCTCCCCTCCAGTGAATGTGAGTTGTCATTTTAGATAAAGAGCTCTTTATAGTGGAGACCATGTCTGTCTAAGTGTTTGTACTACATTCCTGAGTAGGGCCATTGATTACTAACCCTTAAAAGAAATAATTAATAAAATCAGCTACTGAAAGTCTGGCCAAAAAGCTAAACAAAGTTCTCCAGCACAAAGCTACACCAACAGCTCCCTGCAGAAGAGAAAGAATGTTGGGACCATCCATGTTCCACTTCTATGGCCAGACCTCTCTGGGATGTGTGAGAAGGCATATGTGCAATGAGCAAGTCTTGGCAAATGGCTCCTGAAGCTCTCCGACACTGGGGAAATGGAAAGGCAATTCTCAAAGTGAAGGCTCCAGAACGCAGCAGCCCACAAACCGAGGAATGCTGCACAGTGGACTGATCAAACCCAATAACTAAGGAAGGTAAGAGAAAGGATAAGTATGGTGTGCAGAGGCCAGGGCATTCTAGCCAGCTCACGCATTCATGTTGCTGCTTACAGGAACGCGTTTGTGCTGCATCCAACAACTGCCTATGCTCTACCTGCCCATTTAAAAACAGAGGCCATTAAATACACACAAACCCAACCCTGAAATTCAAGGAGTAACACAGCTGAGTGTGCAAAACCTTTGCATAATGGCCTTGACAAGAAGAGTTTAAATTCCAAAGTCCTCTCTGATGCAGGACAGGGAGTGCAATAGGCTAACCAGAACATCCAGTTATATTACTCAGGATAAATTGTTTTATGTTCTCTCTTACATATACATAGGACAAATTCTCTGGCTTTGGAGAATAAATCATGTGATAGGTTAGGAAGAAACTTTCCCTATAGGCAGATTATTCCATAACTGTCTGCTATATGGATCCTGCACCTTTCTTTCAAGCACCTGGTAGGGCTACTGTCAGAGACAGGATTCTGAAAAAGAGTGGTCCTGGTCTCACCTGATATCACCCCAAAGACAAAAACAGCCCAATCCCAAGAGTTCAGATGAGTGCAAGACTGCACCTACTCACCTGACACCACAGCTCTTCCTCCTAAAAGACCATGTATTGCATCCCACAGACAATAACCACCCCCACCAGGACCAGATTAACCTTTTGTAGACCAGGCGCCAAACATATCTGTGTGCCCGCATGGGGGCAATGAGGCATGGCACAGGAGAATGGGGGGGGCAGTCCCCAGAGTTAGGGACTAGCAGGGGACAATTGGGCAGGGCAGGGGCAGCCCTGCTCTGCCAGGCCCAGCACTGTTTACAGACAAATGTACACTGGCCTGCCTGGCCCTGCGCTGCCAGCACCATCTGTGACACAGACCCCTGTGCCCAGCCCCCCCTTCTGACATTCCCCCAGCCCCAGCCCAGACCCCCCAACTGCCGCGTTCCCCACAGGCCCCTCCACTGCCGAAAACCCCCCCTGCTCACTCAGGCGCGCCTGGCCTCCCGGCCGCTCTGCCCAGCCCCGCCGGGCGGGGACCGTGTCCGCCGGGTTGACCGGCAGCGCGGCCGGCGCAGGTGCCCGAGCAGGATCGTCCCAGCCCCGGGAGCGGCCGACGAGCCAGGCCGGGCTCCCTCAGCACCCTCTGGCCGGCGGGGCCCGGCCCGGGGAGGCCACCGGCGGGCGGCAGCAGAGCGAGGCGGAGCGCTGCGCGCTCGCCGAAGGCCGCAGCCCTGCCCTGCCCGCAGGACCGAGCGCGGCTGCTGGGTCCGCCATGGGCCGGGGCAGCGCCGCCCGGGACAGGCGCCCCCGCGCCCAGCGGCGTCACGGGGCGGCCCCTCGGCAGCGCTAGGCCGGGCGGGCCCGGCGCCGTCTCCCGGGTAACGGGGCCTCGCTCACCAGCCATCGCACCACACGCGGACGGGCTGGTGGGCGGCGGCGCTGCCCGCCGCGGGGCCCGGGGAGGCCTCGGCCGCTCCGTTCCTCAGCATCGCGGCCGCGTCCTGCGGGGCGGGGCGGGCCGGGCCCTCGCCGGGCGCCGTCCCGTCACCTGACCGGGGCGGGGAGAGGCTCAGGGCGCCGCCATCACGGCGGTCACGTGGCCCCACGCCCAGCCTCTCGCCCCGCCCCGGGCTGTTAACGCCCCGCCCACGGCCGCAGCCCGGGGCTCCTGCGAGCCCTGGCAGGGCCAGAGGAGGCCCTGAGCTCAGGCCAGGGTCACCCCAGCAGCCCGACGCAGCCAGAGCCCAGGCTTTCCTGAGCAAAACCATCCCTCCCACATCCCGGGGCAGGTGCAGGAGCCTGCCCTGCTCTAGAGAAGAGTTAGGGAAAGGGGTCAGACCCAGCCTTGCCAGCCACAGCCAACAGCTGCATGAAAACGTAGCTCCCGCACTCTTCCAGTTGCCCCCAGCTGAGTCCAGGGCAGTAGGGAAAGGCCGTCCTGAATGACAGCAGCTGATGTATTTCCATAAAAATATAGTGTTCAGATGGTAATTTATAAAGTCAATTTACTTTTTTCCTCTTGGTGCCTTTTGCACAACCCCTGCCAAACCAGCCACCAGAGAGAGAGAGGCTAAGCTGAGAAGCCGGCTCCTGCTGCTGCACCTCCTCCAGGCTCCATGGTGATGCCAGTGGTCTCCGACTGTGGCTGCCTTCTTCATCTGGACTAAGGGGAATAGCCAGAGAGAAGATAGGATCCTTTGTTCTACCAAAACAAGACAGATGTGTAAGGAAGGCTCCTCTTCCCACTGCTGGGGAATTCAGCACTACCCCACAGGAACAGAATCCAAGGCTGAAAAGTACAGTCCTCCATTCTGCTTTTAGACACTGAGCACCTGCTACTCACTCAGTCCAGAGAAGAGGCATTGTGCTCTCCCCCTGGAAGGCAGGCTTTTGGTCTGCTCTGTCATTGCAAACATCTCTCTGCTCCATCTCTGCCAGGATCTGTAGACAATGGCTTCTGGGTTCCTATCTACCCAGGTGAATATCACTATTAAACTATACATACTAAAATATATTGCTAAATAGACAAAGGAATGTTCTGCAGTAAATAGGCATAGGAGCGGGCAATCTCAGCATAGGCCAGGAAATTTGGAACACCTCGATTCTAATCCCAGTGACAGCAAACCACTTCCCTTCCCTATGCCTTAGTTTCCCCATCTGTAAAATGAGGATGACAGTAGTGACTTACCTTGTAAGAGGGAAGTGAAGGGGGTGAGTTATCTATAAAATAGATGAATGTGAAGTATTGTCAGTAAACATGAGGCAGTCACTACGCCTGAGGCTCCTCACCTGTCATAGCATGGGATCTCCAAACCAAGTTCTTCCGTCAGTAATCTCATAACATCATCACATTTCCCATGTAGTTTCAGGGCAGCCAAATCATCCTTTGGAGTCCACTGTGGGGGGGGCAAGGAAGTGAAGATAAAAATCCAGACAGGCTGAATGAGCAACCCCTGTGTGATCCCTACACAGCACCCTATCCAGACTTAACAGCTTTGTATTGCTATCGGGGACCCACGTCCCAGTCTGTCCCCTGCTCAGATTCATACTGTCTAGCTCTCAGACTTTTTGTGGATATGAATTCCAGGTTCCCCTGTACAGCAGGATGTTGGCGCAGACTCATTTCACATGAGGCTTCTCCCATTTTTTAATGTCTCTCACCTGCAGGTTTACAATGTAGAGTTTTGGACGGCGACTGGGGGGTTTGCTCATGCACCAAAGATGTGGATACTTTTTCAAAACCTGGCATAAAATAGAGACTGTCAGTACAGCCAAAGTCAGATGCAAATGCTGGAATATATCTGTGAGAGCAGGTGGAATTAATTACCAGGAAGGGGATGAGGGAGGAGTCGAAAGAGACACTACCCGGCATCAGGATTTATCACATGTGGTGGGCTTCCACCAGGGTGTTTGGAAGGAGACTGCTCAGCACCAGGGTTTATCCCCAAAGGAGAATGCTCCTAACAATCTTCACTGAGCTTGTACAGTTACCTTTAAGCTGGAACCCAGACACAGAATCACATCTGCTTTGCTTGCAGCCTCTGTTGCTGCTTCCCAGTTCAGAGGCTCCCTCAAGGTACCCTTCTCCCCGAAATGGACGATTGTGTCTCTCAGCTGTGCCCCACACTTATGGCACATCCTGCCTGTATGATGTCTGTGCAGGGCTGTGCGCTCCGTCACATCAAACACTCGCACATACTCTCTATTGGGTGTGCAGGAAGTGCAGACCTTGTGCAGGAAGAAAGAAAGGAAATGCAGTTATAAACAGGGTGGTCTGCTTCTTTAAAGGCCAGGGGCCTTGGGTCAGTTAGTCCTGTTTTGAGGCAGAGCTTCTTTAAGAACAGGTGTTCATCCCTGGTAGGGAATTCAGAACCAGTTGGCAAGAAGTCAGGTGATTGCTTGATGAGCACCTGATTCCTATAAGACTGAAAGACCTCACTTTGAAAGGAGGAGCTACAGGAAGCAGGGTAGTTCCTGTGACAGGGGTATTCCTAGACAAACAGGACTGGGAGGAGCTGCTGGATTTATGCTGATCTATTTCATTTGGAGATTTCTAAAGATTGTCAGTTGCAACCAATAAATGGTGCCCTGAAGAAAGGGCTGAACAGACTCTGCATGTGGAGTTTAATCCTTCTTGGATGGGCAGACAGGCCAGTAGCCTACATCCTACTATCTACATGAGCCCACAGGACAGTAAGCCTGTGCCCTGGCTACTCACCTCTATGTACATGTTTCCATGAAGCTCAGATATTGCAGCTCGGGGTAGCCCACTCCGTAGGTGGAGCCCATCACAGTTTTGAGATACCACATGCTGCACCTTGGAAGGAAGGAAGCAGAGCTGACATGGCAGGGAACACTGGAAGTGCTCACCAATGAGGCAAACAGACTGATCTCAGTACAACCCCAGAATGCTGGCAGAGATCAAGCAACGTGGGGGGGAAGAAATGACTGGGAAGACACAGAAACCAGCAGACACTCATGACAGAAGTTAAAAGGGTCCCACTGCTAAATAAAGCTCTGCTAGGAGTTATCACTGGGACTATTTTTAGAACAGACCCTCACTCACTTCCCCTAAAAGGTTTATAAACAGCTGTGGGGGAAAAGCAGCTATGGAAAAGGTGCTGCTGCAGAGGGTGGGTGCTATATCAATTAGACACTGGGTTTTTACAGGAGCACAAACCCTATTGCTTTCACACAGACATTTTGCCACCTTCATTGAGTAACTGACTATATTCAGTAACCCATGGAACATTTTCCCAGCAACTAATCTCTGTTGATTTTCCAGTCTCTCCTTTCAGATCCAGGTAGCAGAGTGCTAGTGAGAGCTCAGGACCTTACCAGGTTGTGCTTATGTAAGCAGGCAATACTCATATGGGTGAGTGTGGGCTCTGCCTCACTCAGATCTGTAGCCCTGGTAAATGGAAAGGAAAAGAAACAGAAAGCTGTTAATCCCACATATTCAGTTTTAGCCTTTTGCTGTACAGCCCAGAAAGATAGTCCTGGGAGGTTGCAAAGACTGTCATCCCATGAGAGCAAAAGGGAAAATAACCTGTTTACCTGATACTCCTCCCTTTCTGCAGTAATGTCCAAACTCCATTAGGGCCCCTGTAGTCAGGGATTGATGCTGCCTGCATTACAGGAAAAATAAAAAAGGAAAATGAGACCTGCTAAGAATGCTGCCCACACCCAGTCCAGCCTCGTTAGTTAACATGACTCACATTTCCTACATTCACCACCAACCCATCAGTTCTGTCTTATACAGAAGCACACACAGATCTGCCTCACTTGTTTATACTCCCTGTTTACCTCACTCTGCCAGTTCTTCCAGAATCATCATCCATCACAGGGCAACATTCTATCCATCCACTCCTCTCATTCAGCTTCCTCATTTTTAAATTACAGCTCCAGTATTCTCCTCTCTCTCACATAATTGATATAATTTCTGTCACTTTTTCCCGCTTACTATTTCCCACAGACAAAGAACTCAATTCCTGAATCTTTCCTTAATTCCTACAGATTTGGTGGCATCTTTGCTGGCATATGCTGGCCACTCTCTACCACAAATGTCTGTAGTACAGTAGCACCCAGACACCTCAGTCTGAATCATGCCTCCATTCTGATAGGAGTTGTAGAAAAAGATAGGAAAACATGGTTCCCGTTTCAAAGAGTTCACAAGCAAAAGTGATGTGACATACAAGGGGGAGAGGTGCCAGACTTCAATGCCCACTTCTCCAAGCAGGGACCACAGAGGCTGACAATTTTTAAAGGTATTTATAGCTTAAAAATTATGAAGTGCCTGCTACACTCATCTGCCCTTCAGCCTAGCCATCAACTGGCTGATTTCTTATTGGCCATAGGACAGAAATGGGTCTTGCAGAGAAATGTGAAGGGGTGACCTTATTGATCAGATCAAAAAAGACATTCTTTGTACAGTGATCTTGGTTGCCGTCTAGCACGTCACATTTTCCCAGAAGGGCTCTAACAAATGTCTTTATATGTAGTTTTAGCCTCTGAGTAGCAACTGCCTTCCTGAGACACAAACAGGCAAGTGTCCTTCCCATGATAAAGGCCCAGCTAGTAGGCCAATCTCAGCCTGAATACAGGCTGAATCTAGGATTCTCAATGCTTTGCCTACACACTTCCTACCCTCATGCAATCCACTCACTAGCCAAGAAAGAGAACTATGTAGAATATATGGAACCCTAAACACTCATCCAATGCAACCCTACCGTGCTGATTCCAGCTCCTGTGTAGATGACAAGGTGTTTGGCACTTCGGACAGCTGCAGCCAGCTCAGTGACCTTTCTCTTTAATTCCTCTGGTTCATCAGAAACCTAAACAGAAGGCAGACAACGAAGTTAGAGCAGTCTCTCTAAGTTGCAGTATATCACTCAATACAAATTGCTGGTTTACTCTCTTCTTGTCCCTTCTCCTTTTACTGAATCCTTACTTGCTTCAATGAAAAAATAAGAAAAAAAAAGTCTGCTTGAAAAGGTCACCTTTTTTTCCTGTTCATACCTTTAGTGTAGATATCGATTCCTACTGTCACAAGAGGATAAAGTCAAGGCAAAATTTAATGCAACCAAAACGCAGATGAAAATGGAAATGCTTCAGGCAGAAATAGAAAATAACGATGTCATAGAATCAGTGTCAGACACATCTGAAATGGAAAGACTGGATGATGAATTGAAACTTCTTTTTAAAGCTCATGAAATCACCAAAACCAAAGAGCCATCTGGATGAAGAAAAGCTCAGAAAAGGATTGGGATAATTCTTGATTCATTTGCAGATGACTCACATCTCATTAAGAATGAAGTTATATTACACTACTGGAAATATCATAAAAACGTCATGCCCGAGATGAATGAAATGAGGTTCAAGCAACACAAGTGAGTGTTGAAAGAACATTTTCAGGCCTCAAAAGTATCTTTTCACTGCAGAGGTGCAACATGACAGAGAAAATTCTAAGTGGTATTTTAGTTTGCTCAAACATATTGCTCATAAAAACAATTGTGTTTGACAGTACAAAAAGATTGAGAAAATTCATGTGAAAGTTAAAAATAAAAAATAAATGGTCAAAAATCAAAACAGTTTCAGTTTTAAGTTTCAACTTTTTTTAAAAAATTTACTTACACTAAAATTGAAATTATTTGATTTCAGTTACTGGTTCAGACCAGTTCAAGCTTTTTGTTTTGTCAGAGGCTTGAACCAGAAAAGAACCCAAACACACTGACTCCAAACCTGAACCAAAACAAAATAAATACTGGTTCAACCTCCTGATTCTCATTTTTCCCCCCTGGAAGCTGCAGTGGAGGCTCATCCCAGAGAACTGGCATACAAAGCCAATCAGGAACAATTTATTTTCTGAACAGAAAAGAATTGACATTAATTATTAAGTGTTGACAATGGGTTAGAAATGTAGACAATGACACCTTTAGATGTCCCTACCCAAAAGGCTAATTCTCCACTGTATTTTCCAAGTTTCCCTATCAGACAAATTCTATGGTTTATGGGAACTATCCTCCAGTTTTTTTTTATTGCCACTCATTGTTAATGCTATCCAAGCTCATATGCCAATAGTTAGGCAAGCAACATAGAAGTCCTTAGCAGAATCTGCCTCTTCTCCCTTTTCTTGTTATAGAAAGTGCAATTAGGGCTTGATTTTATTCTTTTAGTGAAAAAAAAATATTTGTTGCAAATATCATGCTAGTTATGGTGGAAAAACTTTACCAAAGAGGAAGATCAGACCCCAGATTCACTGATCTCATTTGGAATTTCATTCCACAGCTGAATCCCCTCAGTTGCGAATGTCTCCAGCTCTAGCAGGCTTTGCTCTAGGTAGTGTGCGCCACATGATCCCAGATCCTGAGTAGCTCTGAAGGCTAAGACCAAGAGTCTGAAGTAGCAGGGCACGGACAGGGATCCAGAGGAGGACAGAGCTCTGTCTGATGCGCTGACATGGCTTAACGGTTCATTGGATAACAATAGCGACCAGCAGGCCTGCAAGAGGGGCGAATGCGCCGCGTCCCAGCCCCAGCTCGGGCGAGCACCCACCTCCTCCTGCCTCCTGCGCAGTCCTTCGCGCTTCTTGCGCCGCCGCTCCAGCTCTCGCACGATCTCCTCGCACTCGCCCAGGAGCAGGCTCTCCTCGGGGCTCCGCTCTCCCGCCAGCTTCTTCAGGATCCGCGACACCTGGCACCCAGGGAGCAAAGACACGGGTCACGGCGCGGGGAGAGACCCAGGCGGGCGGCTGAGCGGGGGCGGGGCAGGGCAGGCGGGAGCGCGCTGCGGCGGGGGAGAGCGAGCAGGGACCCGAGCTGCAGGACGGGGCAGTACCTGTCTGCGCCGGTCCCGCTGCTCCTCCTGCTGCAGGATCTCGGCTCGCGCTGCCGCTTTCCGCTCCGACCGGCTCAAGCTCCCGCCAGCCGCCATAAGGCCCGCAGGGTACCGGCCGCTTCCGGCGCGGCGCGGCGCGGCCCCGGGTGATACGGAGCCTGCTGTACTTCCGCTTCCAGCTAGAGAGAGTCGCGGAAGGGCAGGTAGGATGTTCACTTCCGGGACAGAGCGTTTACTTCCGGGTAAAGAGCCGTCTGGGTCGGACGACAGAGCGGCGCCCCCTAGGGCTGGCGGTGCGAGCCTGCACTCCCTGATGAGGAGAGAGGGCCGGGCGCGCGCCGCGGACGAGCATGCCCACGGCTGGTCACGTGAGAGCCCGCGCCTGCGCCTAGCTAGCTGCCTGCGTCACGGGCTGCTCTGGCCTCCCCCAGCCGCCAGAGGCCAGGGGCGGGGCGGACGGCGGGCCCTGTGCGGGGTGAGGGGGCTCGGTGAGGCTCCTCCCTCTGGCTCGGGGAGCGCCCCGCCCCCAGCACGCGCCGCGGGGTGAAACGGTCCGTGCCGGAGCGGCCTTGCCGAGCGGGGCCGGGGCCGGCCGTGTCACGTAGCGCGGGGCGCCCACGCCTCCCCCTGGCCGCGCTGGCTGGCGCCGCTCGCAGCCCGGGGCCCCTCCCTCCCGGGGCGGCCCGGCCCGGCCCGGCCTTCGCCCCGCGCCGCTTTGCGGCGGGTCGGGCCTGCTCCCCCGGGGCGTTCCACGGCGGGCCGGTGCCTGCTGCGGAGGGCAAAGGCCCGCGGAACGATTTAGGCCGCGCAGAGCGGGCCCGGCCCGGCCCGGCCCCGGAAGCGCCAGGCGAGACGTTGGCATCGCTTGCAAATGCCCGCGGCAGATACAAGAACGTGGGCAGGGATCCGCCTCCCGCAGCATCGCGTGACCGGCGGCCCGCGAGCCGCACGCCGGGGGCTCGAGCCTCCGCCCTTAGCCGGGCCCCCAGGCCGCGCTGTGCAGGCCAGCCCTGCTGCAGCCACTGCCCCGCAGCTGGACCCCCGTTTCAGTAGTGGGGAAGCAGCATGACAGGCTATGCGCTGCAGCCAGCTGCTCTCCCACTTTTGAGATCTGCAGCCCAGCTGCCCTTTGCAAAGAAAAGGTCTAGGGCTACCAGTGGATGTGCAGCACTCTACCTTTTACCAGGTTTGTGTGGCAAAGGGAGACCCTTTAACTCTCCCATTTGAAATTTCAGGGGGAACAGGAATTGGCAGCCTACACAGGCACTTTTCTGCTAAGAGGTTCCCCCAAGCACTTCAATCTCCTCTGAGAGGCAGTGTGGTTAAGTGCTAGATTTGAGAAAAGGAAAGGTATTGGGACTGCAATAATGTGTAGGTTGAGTGCTATGATCTTTCAATCCTGCCACACCTCCCATCCCTCCAGCACTGGCCTAGTGAGCTAAAGTCTCCCATGTAAGAAAAAGCACAAACTAGCATCAGACGGTCCAGATGGCAGGAGCTAGGGCTCAGTTGTAAAGAGGAGAGGACAGATATTGATGGAAGTACAGGTACAAACTGAAAAGATAGTCAAATAAAAGAGTCCCCTTCAGTTACAGCACATGAAGGCAAACAACTAAATATTGATAAATTTTAGAAGTGCTTATACAGAAATGCAAGACACTTAAATACTAAGATGAGTGAACTTGAGTGCCTGGTATTAAATGAGGATATTGTTATAACAGGCATCACAGAAACTTGGTGCAATGATAATCAGTGAGACACAGAAATGCCAGGGTACAACATACATACGAATGAAAAGAGTTGATTGCAGTGGTGGTGGAGCAGCACGATGTGGAAGAGTTAAATATGGTAAAAAGTCTTAAATGGATCAAACCGTGCCATAAAATCTCTATGGAAAAAACTTCTGTACTTGAATAATAAGTATAGCAGCAGAAGAATATTACTGACAGAGTTTCTAGACACCATTGACTGCTCCTTGGAGCAGTTTGTCCTGGAACCCACAAGGGGAGAAGCAATTTTTGATTTAGTCCTAAGGGGCTCATAGTCCAAGCTGTGAATGTAGATGAACCACTTGGTAACAACCACCATAACATAATTAAATTCAACATCATTATAGGAAGGAAAATACCAAAGAAACCCACCCCAGTAGCATTTAACTACAAAAAAGGGAACCGCACAAAAAATGAGGAAGCCAGTTACATGGAAATTAAGATGAACAATAAGAGTGAAATGCCTGCAAGCTGCATGGAAACTTCTTTAAAACACCATAATAGAGGCTCAAAAAAATGTATATCCCACATTAAAAAAAAAACAAAAAGAACCCCACACACAAAAAAGTGCCACCATGGCTAAACAGAGTAAAAAAGGCTGAGACAAAAAAAATAACGGGAAGTCATATCCTGCTGAGGAAAATAGAAAGGTGTATAACCTCTAGCAAGTCAAGTGTAAAAATATAAGAAGGAGACCAAAAAAAAAGAATTTGAAGAGCAACTGGCAAAAGGAAAAAAAAATGTTGCTGGTTAGTTTAAGTATATCAGAAGCAGGAAGTCTGCTAAACAATGAGTGGGGTCACTAGATGACTGAGGAGCCCAAGGAGCACTCAAGGAAAACAAAACAATTGCAGAGAAGCTAAATGGATTCCGTGCATCACTGCTCATGGGTGAAGGATCTTCCCACACCTGAGCCATTTATTCTTTTTAGGTGACAAATCTGAAGAACTGTCTCAGACTGAGGAGTCAGCAGAGATTTTGGAACAAATTGAATAGTAAGTCACCAGGACCAGACAATATTTACCCATATGAAATTGCAGAACTACTAACTGGTATGTAAACTATCATTTTAGTCAGCCACTGTACCAGATGACTGGAGGATAGCTAAAGTAATACCAATTTTTAAAGAAGGCTCCAGAGGTGATCCTGGCAA
Source organism: Mesoclemmys tuberculata (assembly GCA_007922155.1). Lineage (NCBI taxonomy): Eukaryota > Metazoa > Chordata > Testudines > Chelidae > Mesoclemmys > Mesoclemmys tuberculata. The sequence continues at coordinate 23,303,848 of ML675637.1, forward strand.
TTACAGGCTGGTAAACCTAATCTCAGTACCAGTTAGATTGGCTAAAACTATAGCCAAGAACAGAATTACCAGACATGTGGATGAACACAATATGCTGGGGAAGAGTCAATACAGCTTTTGTAAAGGGAAATCATGCCTCACCAATCTATTAGAATTCTTTGAGGGAGACAAAGGTGATCCAGTGGATATAGTGTACTTGGACTTTCAGAAAGGCTTGGCAAGGTCCCTCACCAAAGGCTCTTAAGCAAAGTAGGCAGTCATGGGATAAGAGGGAAGATCCTCTCATGGATCAGTAACTGATTAAAAGATAGGAAACAAAAGGTAGGAATAAATTACCAGTTTTTATAGTCCCCCAAGTATCTGTACTGGGACCCATGCTGTTCAACAGTCAAATTATTTGGAAGAGGTAAACAGTGATGTGGCAAAGTTTGTGGATGATACAAAATTCCCCAAGATAGTTAAGTCCAGAACTGACTGAAGATTTACAGAGGCATCTCACTATACTGGGTGACTGGGCAACAAAATGGCAGAGGAAAGTAACGCACATTGAAAAAACATAATCCCAACTATACATACAAAATGATGGGTCTAAATTAGCTACTACCACTCAAGAAAGACCTTGGAGTCATTGTGGATAGTTCTCTGAAAATATCTGCTAAATATGCAGGAGCAGTCAAAAAAAAGTTAGCAACCAATAAAACAAAATATCATAATGTCACTATATACATCTATGGTACATAATGGATGTATATCCATATACATCCATTACGTATCCATGTAAGGTAATATCTTATGGGTTGATTGTGCGTGATGTTGCTGGAAAGACAAGCTGTTAAGCTTCATAGAGCTCTTTTTCAGGTCTGGAAAAAGTAACCCAAGTGTCCAAGTGAAATACAACAAGGGGGAGATTGTTAAGCATAAGTGTTTGACACATGCTGTAGGAGACCACTTAATTTCAAGTGTTAGCAGGCAGTAGGGTGTGTTACAAACTGTTGTAATAAGTAATCGAACTAGTGTCCCTGTTAAATCCATGTTTTTTTAGTGTCCAGCAGAGTTATGAATTTAAGTGCCCAAGCTCAGATAAGATACCTTTATAGCAAGAACTGCATCCACAGACAGGGGTTGTACACACAATTTCCCAGTAAAAAAGTCACCACCTAACCAAACAGTCAAATTAGCATAAAAGCTGTGTAAACCAGACTAGAGACAAAAATCAATGTCTGCAAAATGGAAGAGTTTCTCAGTTCAGAAGAGCCTCAATAGGACAACAGAAGAGCCTGAAACGAACTGCAGCACAAGGCTACCCACCAAATTCCAGGGAAGATGCTCCAGGATGGGTCTCTTTAAAAGATGTTTATTGGTCATATACAAAATAAAGAAAGCCTCATATCAACAAACATACACTATATACAGAAATAAATTAACACCACCTCCAATAGGGCTGCAACAGCAAATCCCCAACAGTTATCAACAAATATCTATCTACAGATTGAAAAAGGACAATAATTTAGTAATAAATACTGATTATTAACTGGACTTGGCTGTATTAGAGAAAAGCTTTGGGACGCAACATTTTATTACACCCCTGTCACAGAGATCTCATCCCCATTTCTAGTCATTTTGTTATATTTACAAATTAGATTCTGCTTCATAAAATATTTTTTTTCCATTTTAGAGTCTTTTCAAAACTGAAAAGAAAGAAGCAAATTCATGATTCAGAATGGAGCCTTGCAGGCCCTGTCCTCATGTTTAACACAAGCCGATATTGACACTGCAGGGCAGCGTCATGTGGGCAGCAGCCCAAGCGCCCCTCGTCCAGTCACATAAGTGCTCTGGAGGTTATTTCTCCAATAATATTCCAGTTTGATCAAGGGTGTAATAAACTCAGGGCAGACTGCAATGAGATCATACATGAGGCAGGGCTCAGCAGTTTGGTAGTTCCTTTTCCTCTTGGAATAAGGCAGTGCCAGGAACAACTGGAGCGGGCAGGGACTCCACTCCCCTTGCCCCACCACTGCACTCTGGAAATTCATAGCAGCACAATATTACCCTCCACTGGGCAGCTGCTTACTTGGCAGCCCCAGGAAGGAACTGCAGCTGCAGAATCATTTGCACAGGCTGTATCCAGACAATCATACACAAGCATTGAAAGCCCAGGCAGGCAACCTGACTGCTCATGTGGGAGGAGGGAGCAACCCATCTACTGAGAACAAAGTGAATGGCCCCTCTTCTCCAACAGCAGAAAGCCAGGCTGCCCTAGGCACTTGCCAGCCCTGCAGCTGAAAGGGGCCCAGCACTACTTCCTTGTCTCCAAGTGTGTGGGGGGGTCTCATTGTGCCCACAGGCTCTGTGGCAACTACCAGATCCCCACCCTTCCCTTTACTATGGTGGGAGACAGCAGCACGCCTGGCAGGAAGGAACCCTTTCTCTGAGGTGATAGTATTAGTGTTTGTTCCTGCCAGAAAAGACACAGCGTGAAGGACAAGCTTCGTTCAGGAAGGTGCCTGCAAGCAAAAAGGAGGACAGGACAGTAATGTCTTTCCCCTACCAGTGCTGTCCTCCCTGGGGGATGCAGCCCCCCTGCAATCTAGCCATCACCCTCTGGCCACTGGGAGTGGTAGGGCAAAGGTGCTGCTCACAAAACGTAGTAAAAGATACATCACACCCAGCTCTTCACCCCACCCCCACTCCATGCGTTTCATACCAGAGACATCGGGATGGTGATGAACATCACACACACCACCCCCCAAGGGGAGTGTACTCTGCGTGCCCCTCCCCATCCACATGAGCCCTCATGGAGCAGTCCTAGCTCTTGCCTGCACACTGCAGTCTGCCTCTTCCCCTCTCTAAAGAGAATATCCCATCAATGTTGCATAAGCCAAGAGATCACTTTACACAATTCACCACAACACACACAAGTCCCTGTGCACGCCCAGGGTATGACAGCCACGCCTACACCCAGCTGTGCGAGGGTGGATACACTTCACGGGTTCGCTGTGCAGCCAGGTCAGGAGCAAAACCCCCACCCGCTGCATCAAAAAGGTACCAGAGAAAGGAGAAAGAAAACACAACACCCTTCACAGCAGAAAACCAAATGAACGAGCACCTCGAAAACAAGAACTGTCACACTCTGAAACACTATATATGAGAGAGAGTGAAATCAAGGTGAAGGGCTAGGGGTGGGGACTGACTCACACAGAGACAATCCATAAACACAAGCAGCTGACTGGTGCTGGGTGGGTGGGGGAGTGCCCCCTTCAGCCTGAATGGGGGATTCCCTGAACATTGTGGCAAAAAGGGATTCAGAGTTGATACTTCATTGAAATCAAAGAACCAAAAACACGCCCCTCACTAATGTGGGGCAGAGCACCGTCCACAGGGAGCTGGTCCCGCGTCCCCTCCAACACCAACGTGGGGCAGAGCACCGTCCACAGGGAGCTGGCCCCGCGTCCCCTCCAACACCAACGTGGGGCAGAGCACCGAGCAGAGAGAGAGAAAGCAACTTGCCTAAGGTAACACAAAGAGCCAGTGGCCGAGCCAAGAGCAGAACCAGGAGCCCCAACTCCCAGCATTGAGCTCATTACTCCAGCTCACACAGCCACACTTTGCTGTCTTTGCACCTATATCTTCTCTGTGGAGATGTGATGTCATTGAATTTGCACAGCCAATCAGAAAGCTGTTTGGGATAAGCACAGGAAAGCAATGTCAAGAAGAGCAAAAGATTCTGTCTGATTCAGTGTCTGTTGCCTGCTCTCCCTGTCCTCCAGGACTCTCTGCACCCGACTCATAAGCATCCTCTCCCTTTGAAGGCATGTGGCAATCCTCCTCTGAAGACAGATGCTGGGGTGAGATGCTATCAGTAAGGGAGGCAAGTTCCAGGCTGTTAAATAAAGGTTGAAGTAGGACAGAAAGAGACTGGCAGCCACTAATGAGGCTCTCTCTGGCCACATGTATCTTCTCAGAAAGATGGTTACCACCTGCTTCTTCTGTTGCGCAAAAACTGATGGGGCCTCCTCAAAGCAAACCTTCTTAGAGGTGGAGCACTGCACCCACCTTGCTATATAAATAAACCCTTGCCAACGGCCTTGCCTGCATCCCACCAAGGTACACACATCAGGCTGGCTTAGAACTGCCTTCTCCACTCTTCATGTGGAGGCACCAGTTTCAGGCTGGTTCTGAGGGAAGTCAGGACTTGATATTCTGGGCTTATTTTAGGGTTTTGCAGTTGACCACAACCAAGTGGTTGGCATCTTCTGAGCAGTGGGAAGACAAAAGATCCAGAAGACTGGGGAATTAAATCCCAAGGACCTGCACTGCATGCTGCATGGTCACTAGCCCTTCTGGAGAGTTATAGTCTCAGCAGGCTCCTGAGGGCTGAGATGGGAGACAATGAAAACTAGAGAAAGCCCCATGGTTTGGCAGGGGGAAACATGGGGAAGGTTAGAGACATCCCAATCCTCTCCCCAGGGAGTTTGCATTGGACAAAGAAGTTCAACCCAACAGCTTCCTCCTGGATTCCTGATCAAAGCAAAAAGAGAAAAAGCCCTCCAGCTCTGCAGCAAGGGTGGGTCTTAATGGAAAATCCTCCACAACGGACTGTTGCTCTGCCCTGATGTCTCATGCTTCAACCTGTCCTCCCCATCCCCACATTCTTACTGAATGTCTAGCTTTTGGCAGGCTTACCTGCTTCTCAATAAAAAGCAAAAATCTCTGCCTAGGAGTGGGGTGGGAATGAAATCAGCAAAGCTGGGAAATCTGTGCCCAGTCAAAAAAGATCAGCAATATGAACAGCCTCCTAAGCTAATGCTGCTGCCTATTCTAGCACCAACATGCTTTGTCCTCTGCACTCACCCTGCATCCAGCAGCCCTGAGATCACCATGTGGAGCTCAGTGTCCCTTGTCAGGCTGTTCTCCTCCTCCTTGTCCTACTTCCTGGGAACAACATAGCACTGACTTCAACTTCTGGGGGACCAGTTTGTGGGAATGCATCAGGACCACCGATAGCATCTTTGCTCCATCACGTAGCCTTGCAAACTACACCCCAGTCCAAAATACATTTCCCACCTAGGAGAAACTGCACCAGGAAGTGGGGGAGGTTGGGTGGGGAGGAAAGAAAGAAACTATGCCACAGCTTCCCTTCCAATACTATGCAGACACTCAACAGCAAGGGAGTCCATCACCAGGACTGATGCAACTTCCTGCCCTGCCCACATGCATAATGAGGCTCTTGGCCAGCACCTAATGAGCCACAGAAGCAGCACTTCATGTTCTCACCACAGGATCTAAAATGAAACCGAAGCCCAGAGCTATTTCTCATTAGTTTCCTCCTGAACATGACTACTTGGAACATTCTAGATTGCTTCACCTCCCCATCATTTTTCCTGCTTGAAGAGTAGGGGGAACCAGTCTTACACCAGTCTGCAATGTTCAGGTAACACAGCTACCAAGAACTAGCTGGTTAGCCACAATCCCCAGCAGTAGCTGTACCTCTGAAGAGGGTGACTGCCAGCTAGGAAAACAGGCTGTTGGGCTATACAAATGGACTCTGCAGAAGGAGAGACTCCTGGAGACATGGCACCGTCTGTTCACACCCATCAAGTCGTTCAGACTTCACTTTAGAAAGGTCACAGTGGATCTTGGCCCTCACTGGTTGGGAAGCAACCTTGCCTGTGTGCCACGGACCTTCTGTAGGCTTAGGACAAGGCCCAAGTCAATCCCTGCACCCAACCCAGGGAAAGCAAAGGCAGCATGAAGACAGGACACCCAGACAACAAAGGCAGCTATTGGCACAATCACATCACAGCGCCACAAGAGCTCAGAGAGCACGGACAGCGCACCACAGTGGGAACACAAAGGGAGCCAGCAAGTTCAAGAATAAGTCACTTTTGGTACAATTGCAAAAAGATATCAAACAGGACTTGCCTCTTTTTTTGTCTTTTTCTACATTTTATAAATAAAGTCTGATAACTCTTTATAAAAACTAACCTCAGAGCCACAGAGAGTTTGCAGGAGCTTCATGAGAAACTTTAAAATTATTTTTCTTTATTCACTTTTCAACTAGCAGGGTCTCTGAGAATATTTCTCCATTTATATGGAGAAATATTCCCACCTGCTCAGGTAAAAAAGCCGACTATAAATATCTCTCCTCTGTCAGATTTTAAACTTACATAATTTAGTAACTCTTAAAATGACTTTCTCTCTTTAAATAAATGGACTATTTAACCACATAAACTGGTTGTGTAAACCATCACACTAGAGACACTTGATACCCTCAAAAGATGGGAAAAAACGAGTGATTTTGGTCTTGTTCAGTGCAACACGTTAGGCACAAAACTGGCCTGAGAGTCCCCATGGTGCCTCCTCCTCCCCCCACTGCTGGCCCCACAGTGCCCTCTCCTGGCTCCCTTGCCCTCCCCATCTCCAGAGCAGAGACACCAGGGAACTGCAGTTTCCCCCCTTCCATTACTGCATGTTTATGTGGCTGGCGCAGTGAAAGTCATAAGGAAACCTGCTTTTGGGACACAAGAGGTGCATCTAGAAGTTAACACAGAATCAGCTACACAAACTACCCCCAAAGGCAATCACTGGTACCAAGCACGATAGAAGCAGCAGATTTGGGCACCTGACAAACAGGCACCATGATATGCCACTTGGAAGTATACTGGAATAAATCCTTTGGAAGTGACTGAAATCAGGGATCCCAACTTCCTGCCACAGAGCCTCCTCTGCCCTCCAGAGGGCTTCCTTTTAGACCCTCCCATCAATCTACTCACTGACAAGTGCAGTGGGCCTCAATCACACACCTTCCTCCATGCTGTGCTGAATTTCTTTGGCTACAACACCAAGGTCTTTCACAGTCTCTGTCCCAAGGATGCCCCAGAGGGCTGTAGACCCATAGGTGAGAGGTTCTGCTTGCACAAGATGGGGGTGGGGGGTAAGGAGTGTCACCACAGGTCATATCAATCTGAACAAGACAAAACACAAAACTGGAGTGATCAGCAGGCCAGTCCACCAGGAAAGGGGTTTGTGCTTTGGGGATTCCAGGTTAGCTTTGTGCCTAACTGCCTTGCACAGACAAGCCCAGGCAATGCTTGCTTCACTAAGACCGGGCGTCCGTTTTGGATTTCACTATCGTGATGACACTGGTAGTGGCGACTTTGCCAGGGATGAGGGGCCCCATGCTGGAGGTGATAGGGCCCCGTGCAGGGGTTACAGGGCTCCGGGCCACGGTTCTGGCAAAGTTCTGGAGCGCCTCATATTTGGAACGGAGAGCATCAAGTTCCATTTTCATGCTGGCATTCTCAGAGGCCAGCTTCTCCACTTCTTGTTGCAGCTCTGCCTTCTGCTTCTCCAGTTCCTCCTTCTGGGTGACGCGCTTAACACGACAGCTGGCTGCGTAGCCTCGGTTCTTCAGCGTGCGCCGACGCTGCTTTAGTTGGATGATCTCCTCCTTGGACAGGCCACGTAGATGCTGGTTCAGCTCTCGCACAGACATGGTTACCAGCTCCTCATCTGTCAAGCTGGTCCCATTCTCACCCGGCTCCCGCTTCACCTGTGGGCAGGCAAATACAAACATTATTGAGATCCCCTGCCGAGCACCAGCTGCTTGTCACCCAGGCCCCCCTTTCCTTTACCTTTAAGGCTTTGTTTCCTTTGTTGGGGGTCGTCATAACACGAGAGCCTTGTCAGTCAGGATCTGAAAAGAGAGAATGGTCAGAGGTTGGCCTGCAGAATCAACAACCCAGACGCAACCTAATGCTGCACAGCACCCAGGGGTTCTAAGGGAAGAAGTGTGGCAAAGCCTGGAGACCGTGTCTGCCTCTGGTGCCAGTCTCTCCCACATGCTATGCTTAACACACACCTGTCTCCCAAGCTGACCCAGACAGACTCACAAGCAACAGATCCTGCCCCTTAGCAGAAGCAGATGCTGCTGCTGCTGCTCCTCATCTCTTTCCTTTCTCACTCGAGCGCCTGTGAAGGCTTAAGCCAAATGCTGGCAATAGATGGGGAGGGAACAGGGGGAGATTAGAAACACTGGGAGGAGTCACAGTACAAGGAAGCCACATCTTTAAAAATAGCCTGGCAGCCAGCAGGCTGGGTCCAGAGAATGACTGCTCCAAGCCAGTCATGCTGACTCAGCACATTGGCAACCTCTGTGCCTCTCACACCCACCGATCCTCATAACCCCAAGCACAACAAACCAACCAGATGGAGTCATTTCAGTGTCTTCCATCCATAGGGGGCCCCAAAACAACCTCCATTACCTGTGACCATTTCCAGCTAGGGTCAAAATCCACACTGGGGAGCCAGAGAGTCCAGAGGAGCCAAACTGGTGAAGCTCAAGGAACAGTGATCCCAGAAGCAGCTGTGTAGGGGGAAAGCCACTGGCTCTGCTAGTTCCTTGCTGGGCATCCCCAAGAAGCAGAAATCAGTCACTACACCCAGATCCTGCCCCCTTACTTGCACTGTCCCTCGCACCCTGCAGTTGAGGGGTGCATGTCTACTTCGCAAAGCTCCATGGCATACTCAGAGCTGCAAGAGGGCAGAGTGACCCTGTAGCACTAGTAAAGTCTTGGCCCTGCCACAGAAGAATTTCATTGTATGTTTGGACCAGTATCACACAAGTCCCACTTGCACAGTAGACCATGCCAAAGTATTTCCTCAACCTCTAGCCTAGCCAGGCTTCCGGCAACCCAGCTTCTTGGCAGGGGCTGGGCACTTTCTACCTGACAACCTCCTCCTGTTAAAGGGCCAGAGGGAAGGCCCATCCCTGCCTTTCCTCATTCAGGGAAGGTGAGTTCAGAGACCACAGCTGATATATTAAAGATGAAGAGGCCACAGAAAGAGGAGAATGGATCCCTTTGCTACCACCAGGGCAAAGATTTGAGCTCTTGCCACAATACAGCAGCCAACTGGGATTCAGCTGCAGACACACCGACAGCTCCTCACTCTGCTCTTATGGAGAATTGTGCTTCATTTCCTAGGCCCTTCCTCCTCTAGGTGTGAAGTTCTAGACAGTAATAAAACACCTCCCTGTCTAGGGTTTGCGACTGTAAAATCTCCTGAAATCCCACATGCCATAACCACAGCTGTGCCCAAACGAGGAACTGTGAGCCCCCCCAAGAGATCTGCCACTACCCAGACTGGGATGAGCACACCTGTGTAAACCCAGACTGGGAACACCTTTACATCTGTGTCTATCCAATGCCAAGCATAGTTAATGCTTTCATGATGAAATTAATCATACGCAGCCTGTATCTTGTTCATTAAATGCACGGAACATTGACACAAGGCTGAGAATCAGACACACACCAATCAGGAAATGCCATTCCAGTCCTCCAGCACAAGTGGTTCAGGTACCATGGAATGCATCTAACACAGGGGGTCTCAAAACTTTTTTTGCTGGGACCCTCTTTGAAAATATTTCAGGCTGTGACAGCCCCACCCCTCAAAGATTGTCCCCCCCCATGCCATGCCACCCTTACCAGCATACACAGGGACTGACAGCTCTCACAACCCCCACATAATAACCTTGCAACCCCCTGAGGGGTCACAGCCCCCAGTTTGAGAACCCCTGATCTACCACCACCCACCAGAGAAGAAAGGCGTCAGCACTTTTCAAGACTGCCAATAAACAGGCAGGATTCAAACATTCCTCAAGTGCCAGAGGCTGCTGGGAGGTAAGTAATTTTTGTCCAGATGGCATAGCCTTAGCCACTGATGAGAAGCTAACCATACTCAGAGAATGCTGGTATAAAAGGTCATTGCTGTCAGCCAGACTCTCCAGTGGTGGCTGGGCACTTCCAAGTCATTGCAGATGGTCAACAGTGAGGATGGGATGGGGATAGGAAAAGGATCAACAGCTGGGAAACGAGTCAAGGTGTGGGAGAAGCTGATGACAAACTCTTCCTTGTGTTTTAAGGGTTCAAATGTCTGAACAGAAGGAATCCAACTGGTCAGGCCATGTTCTCTACCCAGCCCTGCCATCCCAGCATCTCTGCAGCAGTAAGAAAATCCCAGTTGAAAGCATCTGAGGATTTAGTTCCCCCTCTCCAGAAGAGATCAAAGGTGGATCAAAGCATCACTCAGAATATCCCAGGGCCTGGGACTCAGTCACTGAGGGGAGGACAAGGGGAAGGTGTGCTGGTCATTTTCCAGCCCTGGCAGGAAGGCCAAAAGCAGGGCTATTCAGAAGCCTGCACAGAGGACACTCAGAGAGCTGGCATCAAGGCAGATACAAACTTGTTCTAACTCCCTAGACTGCTGATTTCTCAGCTTTTCAATGGCTTCCTGAAGAAAGATCACACTGAAAAGTGCCAAGTGCAACGGCTCCAAGGGGAAAAATGCAGCCTCAACACATTTCCCCAGAACTCAAAAGGCCTGAACTCAGCACAAGCACAGCCAATTCTCTCCTCAGCTAAAAAAAGACACAACAAAGCTGACAGCAAAACGCATGATTCAACACAGGCCCCATTCTCAACATTCCCGATTCACAGATCGGTGCCATCAAACTAGTGTAAACACACTGATGTCACTCATTGCAGCAGCACAACCAGCCTGGAGACGGCTCCACTAAGGGAGGCCCGTCCACAAGGGATATAAAAGCAGGGGGAAGAAACTGCACAATAATGGGGTCAGCAGTGGGGATGACAGGCTGAAGAGTCAATAGTAATGACGACAGGCAGTAGCAAGGGCACGGCTTGAATATTCTCCCTGATTCTGTGTGTGGAAGTAGAGACGGTACTTCATCTGCAACTCCTCTTCATATCACCCACAGATTCACACTGCAGCAGACTGGGCCCCAAGTCAAACTAGCGCCCAGAGCATTTTTGCAGGAAAACTAAAATCTCTGTCTCCATGTGCACAGTTCAGCTGAATTCACAGAGAACGGGCCTAGCCGATTCTCAGATACTCCTTTCCTCAGGGCATTAACCCCTTCTGACCAGCCCTGCTGGCATGGTGCATCACTTCTACTGGGAGATGGGAAGTGGCCTACGGAGGTGTAAAGCAGAGGCCTTTCCAGTCAGATAATCCTGTATCTCGGGAGCAGGAAATGCCAGGACACTAGAAGGGAGAACAATTCTACTGCTGAGCAGGTCCTGCACCCTGCCCTGAAACCTGGGCAGGAAAGGTCCCAGCCCCACCTGCTGCATGCAGCTCAAACTTCCTTAGCCATTGTCAGCTCTGGGCAGGGGGAAGGAGACTATGATCAATCATCAACCAGCACCACATCTTTCAATAAGCGGCAACTCACCTCACACTTCTCCTCAAACCTGGACACTGGTTGGGCTCAGGAGAGCCAGAGTGCAATTCTCAGTCCCTTCCAGAGAATGCAATGAGCCTCAGCACCTCTACACCCTTTTCCCCTAAGAAAATATTCTAACAGTAATGCAGAACAAAACCCTACGTGGAACCTTCTCGCCCAATGGCACAATGTCTACCAGCTGCCCCAACCCAGCAGCTTTCATTCCACTGTACAGCCAAACAGAGCAGAACAGCCCGGCACACTCCCTAGTCAGGTTCCTGGGGCAGAGTCAAGAAAGTATTCAGGGCTTGCACACTGAGAAACCAAAAAGGAAAGAAATAGTCCAGCTTCTGGGTGACTGACAACACAGGCGACTGAAAACCATTTTCTGTCAGCCCTCCCCTGCCACCTCATACACCAGAGCAACCACCAGCCCTCAGCTCAGAGACCCCTGCATCACTGTCAGTGCGGTTACTGAGCAGTAGACTGTGGAACAGAGCAGGTCATTCGCCCTAGCAGAGTCTTCTCCAGCAGTGTACATCTTCATAGCCAAAGGAACATGTACCTGCTGCTCCCCACATACATCTACTCTGCCCTGAGGAGCTGGGAGATCAGACAGATCTATCAGAAGCTCCACTGATCACCCAGGTGAGAGGGAGCAGACATGCTGCCAACACTGACATTACGGTAATTCATGGCATGCAGGACAGCTCGGTGCAGAGGCCATATATGTAATAAAATCAGCCAACCAAAACGAGCACAGAGCATGCTTATCTGCACCCTTCCTTCCCCTGCACCCATCTGTAGATCTCTCTCAGAATGGGAGCACTTCAGGTCAGGAAAAAGGTCTTCTGTTGTACCAGGCATTTGCCAAGCACATTTTAGGTGCTACTGCACTCGACAACAAACAGGAGGATTCACACAGATATTGTAGTTGTTCATGTGTTTTAAAGGGAGAGCATGACCTCATGTTTTGAGCACAGGCTGGGAAGCAAGACACACAAATCCTACTCTTGGCTCTGCACTTACTGTGTGGCCTTGTGTGACTCAATCTCTCTGTTTTCACTTCTGCAGTGTGGGGATAATGCTGACCTGCTTGCCTCAAAGCTGGGAGCTGAATTCATTCACATTTTGTAATAAATGCCATTATGAATAACTGCCTTGCCACTATTATACATACTGATTTGATAGCTAGGATCTTTAGAAAAAGTGTAAAGTGTCCACAGCCCCCACTCAACAATGGCTACATTATGTCAACTTTCCTTATACTGTAATGTGTATTTAAATCTCAAGCACCTAGAGTTAGGGCTTGTCTACACTTAAGACATTGTAGCTCTGCTACTGTAGCACTTCAGTGAAAATGCTAGCCATACTGATGGGAGTGATTCTCCAATCAGTGGAGTTAAACCACCTGCCCAAGAGGTGGCAGCTAGGTTGATGGGAGAATTCTGTCCACCTGGTGTGCCTACACTGGGGGCTAGGTCAGTTTAATTGGGTCACTCAGGGGGTGTGGGTTTTTCACACCCCTGAGCAATGTAGTTATACTAACCTAATGTCCTAGTATAGAGCAGGCCTTACCTAGCTAGGATAAAAATGTATAAGACATAAATCCCCCTGCTTCAGGGCCTAAGCCAAACACTAACCGGCAGTGAGGGACAGAAAACTCCCCCATGGGCTGGTTATTTCATAATTGCTCATTACAGGGTATCTTGCACCTCTAAAGCAGCTGGTTCTAGCTACTGTCAAAGATCAAACTAGATGGACCACTGGTCTAAGCCAGTCTGGCAATTCCTGTGTTCCTATAGGCATGGCATATAAATCTAGAAGTAGGCAAGTATCTGCAAAGTGCTTTTAAATCCTTTGGTGAGATGTCCTCGAGAAATACAAACATTAGAATTACTCATTCAATAGCAGTTAATTCACAAAGACTACTTTATTTTTAAAGTCATAGGTACTCCTTATCAAGCCAGGTTGCCCTCAAGGGCAGAGGCATTTGCTGAAGTGAAGGTATACTTAGCCCTCAGTATATCTACCAGTGGAGTTAGGCCTGACCCCATTTGTTTTGGTTTACTTTGCCTTAACACATTTGGATTTAGCAGAAGTCTTGCTATGAGAGAGGTGGTGCACCTGTTGCATACAGGTGTTCACTATTACAGCAAAGGGCTCTTTGTCTCACAACAGTTGGATTTAGCAGATTTATGGACATTTTGACCAGATCTGTAACTCCGTTCTCCCTTTTGCTTAAATTTAGGCTATGCCAGCCTCCTCAGCTGAGCCCTTGAAAGCGTTATGTTTATTGTTACAAAGATCATATATCTCTCTGATGCGCTAGGGACCTGCTGGTGACTGTACAGCTAAGACTATCACCCTAGAAGATCAATCAACTGTAACACTAGCTGAGGCAGGAGAAGTACACAGGATGTAACAAATACATTACAAGCATGCAAACAGACAGATTGCAGAGAGCATACATACATGTGAGAGAAGCACACAGAGCAGTCTCACAGTCTCACACTAAGCCTCAACCCCAGAAGGCTAGTTCTGAACAGGAAGCATCCTCAGAATCCTTGTTCTCATCTCACCAGGTACATTTACCTCCCAAAACAAACCTTTTCAGTCTCCTCAGTACATCACGTCTCTCAGTCCCTAAAGAGGTCAGCAAAGAGATCTAGCATATAGAAACCACCCAATTCTGTGTGCTCACACATTCTGGTCAGGATTTTAGCTCTACAAATGATCCCATGGCTCTGTGCCTGCAGCCCCATCCCACAGCAGCCAGGCACACAAGGCCACCCCCCATGGCAGCACTGTCTCCATGACACCCACTACCTTATCACTTTCTCAGCAGATGCATGTGTGCGCCAGGCTCTTACCTGCTAAACAAGATTTTGCGGATGCTGCAGATTGACCTGCACGCTGTCACCCTATCCATGAGCCCCCACTTCAGTCTCCTCCCAGGGCCCCCATCCCCTCCAGCCTCCCCAATCACCCTTTGCGCATCTACCCAGTGACCTCATACTGATGAGTCAGCAGTGTCTGTGTTCAACATTCACAAGGTGCCTGTATTGGGGGGAGGGGGGAGCAGAGGGGGCGGGGAATGCAGGCACCAGCTCCTCTGAAACAGCCCGGAGCCCAGTGTGCCCCTGTTGCCCCAGAGCAGCTCTAAGGCTCTTCCCACCACCTGAGGAATCAGCAGCACTAACCCTTTAGCGCCTCAAACACATCTGCAAGTCACACGGGGCAAATAGCAGGGAGAGCGACAAGTGGCCCCGGTCACTTCAACAGGCAAGGGGGGGACCTGCTCTCTCTGTCGTCCCCCCC